>CAUYLG010016449.1:0-152162 GCA_963573385.1 Cacajao melanocephalus
AGCACTACACACAGGGGTCTGTTGGGGGGGAAATAGGGGAGGGACAGTGGGAGGTGGGGAGGTGGGGAGAGATAGCATGGGAAGAAATGCCTGATATAGGTGAAGGGGAGGAAAGCAGCAAATCACACTGCCACGTGTGTACCTATGCAACAATCATGCCTGTTCTTCACATGTACCCCGAAACCTAAAATACAATAAAAATTAAAAAAAAAAAAGTTGAATGAATGGGCTGTGAAGTTTTGCCTCATCTACCATATTCATCTGACTTTTCACCACCTGACTACCACTTCTTCAAGCATCTCGACAACTTTTTGCAGGGAAAACACTTCCACAACCAGCAGGACACGAAAAATGCTTTCCAAGAGTTTATTGAATATCAAAGCATGGATTTTTATGCTACAGGAATAAACATACTTATTTCTCATTGGCAAAAAAAATAAAAATAAAAATAAAATACAATTTTAATGAATGATTTAGTAGGGAAGTAAAAGGGGCACTCAAAGCATATAGCAAGGGGCATTATCTAGTCTAAGGAAGTCAAAAAAGTAGTTTTGAAGGGCGTGATGGATCATCTGGGACCTGAAACTTGACTAGGAATTTACTCAGGAATGGAAAACACTATGAGGTAGATCAGAATAGGGAATGGAAGGTGGAAATGTGGCCATAGAGGCACAGGAGGCCTGAAAAGGAAAATGTACAAGGTAAAGTTGAAAGTTTCTTGATTTGAGCCCAGATGGTGGCATGGGCAGATATGGTAGTCTCCTTAAACCTTAGTAAAATGCTGAGCTCCATCCTAAGAGGATGAAAAATCACTGAAGTGTTTTAAGTATGAGGAATTAGTCACAGTGCCTGCCGCTTCTTCATAAATAAGAAATATAAGCTCTAAAGTAAGTTGGGATAGCAGAAAATTTGGAAAAATATTAATTATACATACCATGCCACTAACTGTGGTATTTAGGAAATGGAATCAAATAGGAGATGTATTTTATTTTAGGTACTTTTATACTATTCAAACATGGATTATTTTGTAATAAAAAGGTATTTTAATATCAAGTTTAAGATATAATAAAGCATTGTCCCCTAACTTTAACATTTTTACCAAAAATATCAAGAAGGGGGAAAAGTTCAATAGAATTCACAGAAATAGTACTTATCCAAAAAAACTATGTTTGAACTTAAAACAGCTAACAAACAACAAGAAAATAGAAAAGTTAGATGTCTCCTTCCAGGGTTTCCCCTTTTCATGTATTGATACTCAATAGTTTCTTGCATTCTCAAAAACAGGGAATTGAACACAGTTTTGTGTGTTAAATTTGCTGCATTTTTGAGTGTGGCTACCATTATCATTTTGAAGGTAACATTTTTCCTTAAGCAAAAATGTCTCTGAAGTTATTATGCAAATCAATAGAAAAATATGGTTATTCTTAAAGAAATTCTGTTTTTCACATTTTTCAGGTTTAAAAAGCGTAGGCTTTAAAGCTGGATTGCAAAAAACGAACAGGTCTCTTCTGTATCTATCATATGTGGTAGCTGTGTTAGTCAGGTTTCTGCTGCTCTAATACTGTGTAACAAGCAACTCTCAAACCCAATTTCTTAAACTGCAAACATTTGTTTGTAGGTTCAGGGGTTTGCAGTTCAGTTTTGGTCTTGCTGACTTTGGGTGAATTTGGCTGAGCTAAGTTATTATTTTAGGCTTTGTGTCTACTTCATGTGTCTTTGTTCTGAGACTTGGGCTGAAAGACAAATGACTCTCTGGGGCATGCTTTTCCTATAGCAAAGGGCAGAAACTCAATAGGACTGGTGAAATTTTATGATATCCTTAAAATTATGGCTTAGAACTGTAACACAGTCATTTCTGCCCACTGACCAAAGCAAGTACAATGGCCAACCTCAAAGTCAATGGGGTAGGAATGCATACCATGCCTCCACTGGCAGGAGTCACTACCACAGCAAATGAAAAAGGGCATGTACAGTTCTACCCTGGGGAGAAAGTGAGGCATTGGGAGCAGCCTTCCTATCTACCTTGGTGGTTAAATTATCATCAGATGGAAATCTCCATTGCTTTGCCCCACTTAGATGTTTTTCAATGTGCACAATTGGAATTCCATAGCCACTGTGAACGAATTAAAAAGATGAGACTAACCAGAGAATTTTCTTTACAAATATGCTAATGGGATATCTGATGACAATTGATTCAACATCAATTGCTGTGCAATCATTATGAAAGATATATTGTACTCAAAAAAATTTAACTAAATAATATGGAAGCAATATTTTTGTTGTTGTTGCTGTCAGAGAGTATATAATATCCATGTAAGACATTGTGAGATGTCTCCAGAATTGTGAGAGAATCCATTTCTGTTGTTGTAAGCCACTCAGTTTGTGGTACTTTGTTATGGCAGCCCTAGCAAATGGATATATTAGTTTTGCAACTTAGACTAAAATACTTCAAAGTATGAAGGCTTAGTTTCCTTATCTTTAAAACGGCAGTGACATCAGTAGCTGTCTCATAGGGTTGGTGTGAGGTTTTGTTGGTAAAGTGCATAGCATAGAGACTGGCATATAGGAAGTGTTCACTACACGTGAGTGTTTGTCATCATCGTCATTATCAGTACTAACTAGTAATAGTTGTCTTCTCCCACATTTCTCTGTAGTAGTCAGTTTTTAGGTATGCCCATTTAATGTCCTATATTCTTGTTTAAAGCGGATATACCCCTTATATGCCCATCCATGTCTGGGTCCTCACATGCTGCTTCAGTGTTCTGAATGTATGCTTAAAGAGGTTGTGACTATAGCCTTAAATAGCTCAGAGCATTTGGAAATGTTCTTTATACTAATTTTGGGTTTGCCTTGTAATATATGTGCATTTGTTTAAATATAAAAATGGATGTTTAAATTACTACTTAAAATGCTTAATTTCTTTTTTTTTAAATTGCATTTTAGGTTTTGGGGTTCATGTGAAGAACATGCAAGATTGTTGCATAGTACACACACGGCAGTGTGATTTGCTGCCTTCCTCCCCATCACCTATATCTGGCATTTCTCCCCATGCTATCTCTCCCCTTAAATCCTCAAGGGATAAATCTGTTCCCCAGGAAGATACAACATAAGGCTTCTTGTCCCTTTACACTACCCCTACCCCTGGTAGACTGCCACAAACTTCTGGGATTATTGGCATCCTAGATTAACAATTCGAGTTTGAGGACTTCTTGTATATAGATGCTTATGATCATGTCTTATCTGAAATTCAAGATTATGACCATTTTGTCTCTAAACATCAGTACCTTTCGACCACTGGTTCTAAACCAGGGGTAACTGCCCCCAGCAAAAAAAAAGGACATTTGACAAAGTCTAGAGGCATTTTTGCTGTCACAGCCTGTTATGCTACTTGGTATCTTGTGGGTAGAGACCAGGGATGCTGTTCAGTATACTACAATGCCCAGGAAAGACCCTTATAGCAGAAAGTTATTCAGCCCAAGTTGTCAACTGTGTTAAGCCTGAGAAATCCTGTTTTCAGCCACCCGTAGTATGATCAAGTTGTGTGGGAATATATCAGGCCAGTGATTTCTGCTTTTCATTAGGGTTCTTATAATATTTTATTTTCTTTTTTTCTGTCATTCCACACAGACCCGTATCATAAATGTCTTTGTATTCTCTTTAACTCTCAGAATCCACCGTGGTGCTTGACAAAATGTTTATGGATGTAATCTACTGCCATGAAAATGTCTTAGACCCATGTCACTTATAATTTACATATCTAAAACTATTTTCTCTCTTCCCCTGATCTCAATAGCATCAGAAATGTATGGAGTTTTAGAGTCAGCTGTGCTTTTAGAAGATGGGCCATAGGTCACAAAGCTGAGGTTTTGAGAAAAGTAATCCTCATCCAAGGACAGGTATATATTAAGTGGATACTGATCAAGAGTCAGGGACCTGGTTCTGCCCTTCGCATCTGTGTATAAGTAGCTCCCATCTCGCCTTGACGTTCTTCTGTTCACATAACTTGTAACTTTCCTTTAAGTCTTCAAAAGTGGTATAATGGTAATAGTATGTTCATACCGATGGGCAAATGCATTTAGTTCATTGTTCTGTGTCTCCAGTTCTCCTGGAAGCATTTTCTAATGGTCTCAGCCTCCAAGAATACTTTCATCAGATGCTGAATCCTCAACATACTCTGGACACTACAATCAAGCTATCTTCAAATTGTATTACAGCAGCTCTTTGATATGTCTGCCGTTCCTTCTGCACATTTAGCTCCTTAAATAATTGTATTGTGTTCATCTTTATCTTCCTTCTCTACTTGCCCATGCCTGGCACAGGGTGGGAGTTCACTGCATGTTTGAATGACTGCCCAAATCTAGCAATCAATCAATCAATCTATAAACCAGTCAATTTTGATGATATTTATGTGGGATCTATATTTGTTCTGATTCACCTGTTTTTTAATGTGCATTCAGCATTCTTTTAGTTGAAGATATGAAGTTCAAATTAGTATAATGAAAAATAAAGGGAAGTTTATTGCCTAAAGTATTTTCAAAGTCCCAGAGTATTGTATATAGTAAGAAAATTGATTTTGTCTTATTTCTGTCTCTCATTCTTCCTCCTGCTCTGTTTTTCTGTGTTGTATTTCATTTGTGATTGGAACCAGGGCTCAAACTGTTGTTGTTAGTGCTCCCTGCCCCAGTTCATCTCACAGACTGGCTCTTGCACTATGCGACAAGATGGCCACCATCCATGCCTGCTGAGTAACCATGCCCCATAGCTCCCTTAGAACAGTCCTAGGAAGAAATTTAATTGGTCCTGTTGGCTCACCAACAATTCAACTAATCACTTTGGCCAAAGGAATTGGATTATTTGATCAGAGCCAATCACAGTATCCTCCTTCTGGCCAGTGAAAGTGAACATAGTATCTGCCAACTGAGTGGAATGGATTTCAAAGAAGAGAGAGGTATTTTGTTACCACGAGAATGTGTGAAAGGAAATCCTGGACAAGAAAGTATAGCAGAAATCCAATATATTAGATGACCTATCACAGCTTCAACATGTGTCACTTTCTTCTACAAGGCCTAGAATCATGCTTTATACATGCTTTATACCCCAGCAGTAATTAGTAAATACATGTAATCACCAACAAAAATATATGTGTGATAATTTACTATGTTAGATATTACCAATACAGGTTTATTTAGAATGATTTGCCAGCACAGTACATGAAAAGTTTCTTAGCCCATAATGGAACATTTATGCTGTGATGAAATATATATTCCCTGCTTATATTATATTGCTTTTTAAAATGATGAAATTTAAGAGAAATAAGTGGGTAAGGTATAGAGTATTTGCCTTTATAAGATCAAGTGTATCTTTTAGAATTACTTGATTTTTACCTGGCAGGCTTTATGACAGTTCAATCAAAGGACAAGCTTCTCTGGGGTTGGAGAAATGCAATGAAAATTCCACCAGGCAACATTCAGAATTCAAGACCATGGTGCCTTTATTCTCCATATCAGTGACAACATCTAATTATAAAGATGTCAATGCCTATTTTTTAAAATTGCTGGCTGGTGGTTGTGTTAAATCTAACTTTAGTTGACAGGGACTACTCAAAATTATTTCCTACAGAAATGTACAATCAAACAAAGCATGAATATATCTTTGTCAGAACAGCAAGAAGGAGCCCCTGTTTAAAAACTTAACAAATGTACCTTCAGGCTCTGATGATAAACTTGGTTCCAAATTCACTGGTGAGAAAAAGCTTTTGGAAAGTGGAGATCTGTAAGGTATATAGTGTTATTTTTCACTCTGGGTTTAATTGTTCCTGTATATAGGTGGGTTGGATGTTTCTAAGACTCGAATTATATGTAGTAAAATATAATGTAACTCTGGTCCTGCTAGAATATAAGCTCTGAGGGTGCAGATATTTTTGTCTGCATGTTTACTACTGTACCTTCAGGGCTTGCTATGTAAAGGTTTTTCAATAAATACTCATTTAATGAATGAATGGATTGTGATATTGGTCATTAAAAATGAAAATCTCAACCTCTAAAGTTTTGCCTTTTCCAGAATGGCTTACAGTTGAAATCATACAATGTGGAGCCTTTTTAGACTGATCTCTTTCACTTAATAATATACATTTAAGTTATATCCATGCTTGTTTAGGGCTTAATAGTTTATTTCTTTTTAGCACATTATCAGATCCCACTGTCTGGACATATCTTAGTTTTATCTGTTCACCTAATGAACAACATCTTCATTGTTTCCAAATTTTGCTAATTATGAATAAAACTGCTGTAAATGTGTGTACAAGTTTTTGTGTCATTAGTTTCAAAATTTGGGGTAAATATGAAGGAACACAATTGGTGAATCTCATGGTGAGAACATATTTAATTTTTCAAAAACCACCAGTCTTCAAAAGTGGCTGTACCGTTTTGCATTCCCACCAGCAGTGATTAAGAGTTTCTGTTGTTCCACATCCTCACCCATCATTCTCAATGAGTATATTTTTTCTTGTCTTGTCTTATTCCATTAGCTAGGACTTCCAGCATGAACACTGAAAAGGAATGGTAAGAGGGAACACCCTTGCATTGTTTTTGATCTTAGTAGGAAAGCTTCTAGTTTCCCATCACTAAATATAATGTGAGCTGTAGAGTTTTTGTACATTTTAAAATCAGGTTGAAGTACTCCTCAATTTCTAGTTTACTAAGTGTTTATTCATAAATGGGTGTTGGATTTCATCAAATGCTTTTTCTGTATTTATTCATATGATCATGTGATTTTAGCCTGTGAATATGATAAATTATACCAATTGGTTTTCAAATATTGGATCAGCATTGCATACCTTGGATGAATCCCTCTTGATCGTAGTGCATAATTCTTTTTATACATTGAATTTGATTGGATAATTTATTGTTGAGGATTTTTGCCTCTAAGTTCATGAGAGATATTTGTCTGTAGATTTGTTTTCCTATAATGTCTTTGTCTGGTTTGGTATTTGGGTGATGCTAGCAATATTAAATGAGTTAAGAAGTATTTCTTCTGCTTCTGTCTTCGGAAAGAGATTGTAAAGAATTGGTATAACTTCTTCCTTAAAGGTTTGTTAGAATTCACCAGTAAACCCATCTAAGCCTGGTGCTTTCTGTTAGGAAAGTTATTAATGATTGTGTCAATTACTTTAATAGATATCAGTCTATTCAGAATGTCTATGTCTTCTTGTCTGAGTTTGGCAGAGTGTATCTTCCAAAGGATTGGTCCATTTCATCTAAGTTATTAAATTTGTGAGCATTGAGTTGTACACAATCTTCCTTTATTATCCTTTCAATGTACATGGGATCTGTAGCAATGTCCTCTCTTTCATTTTTAGTGTTACTGGTTTGTATCCATTCTCTTTTTTCTTTAATTAGCCTGGCTAGAGGATTATCATTTTAATTATCTTTTCTAAGAATCAGCTTTTGGTTGAATTGATTTTTCTCTATTAATTTCATGTTTTTAATTTTATTGATTTCTGCTTTAATGTTTATTATGTCTTTTCTGTTGCTTACTTGGGTTTAATTTGTTCTTTTTCTCATTTACTAAGATAGAAGCTTAGATAATTGATTTTAGATCTTTTAAAATTTTCTAATATATACATTCAATGCTGTAGACTTCTCTCTCATGTCTGCTTTGACTGTATCCCACCAATTTTGATAAGTTGTGTTTTTGTTTTCCTTCATTTTATTTAGTTCAAAATATTTTAAAATTTGTCTTGAGATTTCTGCTTTGATCCCGGTGTTATTTAAGAATGTATTGTTTAATCTCCCTGTATTTGGGGATTTTCTAGTTATCTTTATGTTATTGATTTCTAGTTTAATTCCATTGTGATCTGAGAGGAGACTTTTTATGATTTATATTTTTAAAAATTTGTTACAGTATATTTTATGACCTAGCATGTGACGTATCTTTGTGAGTCTTTCCTGTGAGTTTGAAAAGCATGTGTGTTCTTGGATAAAGAAATCTATAGATGTGAATTTTATCTGGTTCACTTGTGGTGGCACTAAATTAAACTATGTCCCTTCTGAGTTTCTGTCTACTGGATCTATTCATTTCTAATATAAGGGTGTTGAAGTCTCCAGCTATAATAATGGATTCATCTATTTCTCTTTGCAGTTCTGTCAGGTTTTGCTTAATGTATTTTAATGCTCTGTTATTAGGCACATAGGTAAAGATTATTATGTCTTATTAGAGAACAGACTTCTTTATCATTGTACAATGTCCCTTTTTATCCCTAGTAACTTTCATGCATTATAGTCTGCTCTGTCTGAAATAATATAGCCACTGTCTTAGTTTATTTCATAACAGAACACCTGAGACTAGGTAATCTAGAAAGAAAACAGCTCATGGTTCTGCAGGATGGGAAGCACAAGAAACATAGCAGCAGCATCTGCTGGCTTTGGGTGAGGGCTTTCTGTGTGAAGGCTTTTTGTGCTGTGCCATAACAGGATGCAGAAGGTCAGCGGGGAAGCTGACACATAGCAAGAGATAAAACTCAAGTGGTATCCCAGCTCTGTAAACCCACTCTCATAGGAAATCATCCATTCCTGTGAGAATTAATCCAGTCTTACCAGAATGAGAACTCAATCACTACTGCAAAAATAGCACCAAGTCACCAATGAAAGCAGAGCCCTCATGACCCAAACACCTCCCACTAAAGCCCTCCCATCTCCCAACACTACCTCATTGAGGTTCAAATTTCAACATAAATTTTGGTGAGGACAAACAAACCACATCCTGACCACAGCAGTGACACTCACTTTCTTTTGAATGATATGAGTACAGTGTATTTTTCTCCATTTATTTTTAATCTGTGTGTATCTCTATATATTTACAGTTTGTTTCTTATAGACAACATCTAGTTGGGTCTTGTTTTTTATCCATGCTGACAATTCCTGTCTTTTAATTGGTATGTTTAGACCATTGTTGCTCAAAGTGATTATTGATATATTTTCATTAATATCTACCATATTTGTTACTATTTTGTATTTATTGCTTATGTTTTTTGTTCCTATTTTTGTCTGTGACTCTTTTTCTTCCTTGTGGTTTTAATTGAAAATTTTTTATAATTCAATTTTCTCTTTTTTCTTTAGTACACTGTACTAAAGACTTCTTTTATCCTAGATTTTGCAATATACATTGACAACTAATCAAGCCCAATTTTAAATAACAATATACTACTTTATGGGTACTGTGAGTAAATTCTAACAACAAAAAATACTAATTTCTTCCTTCCATCCCTTGTATCATTTCTTTAGTGAATTTTACTTATATATAAGCATACATAAGTATTATATATCATGTATGGTAATATGAGCATACATAATTGAATATGTTGTTACTATTCTTATTTTGAACAAACTTTTCTGTTAAATCAGTAAAGAATAAAAAACATTTTTATTTTACCCCCACTTATTTTTTTCTTCAATGCTCTTCTTTTCTTTATAGACCTTTTTAAATAGAGTTTCTGACCCATATTTCTTCTCTCTAAAGAACTTCTTTTAACATTTCTCACAAGGCATGTCTACTGACTAATTCTCTCAGTTCATGGTTGAGAAAAACTTTATTTATTCTTCACTTTTATTTTACTTGTTTTAAATTTATTTATTATACTTTAAGTTCTGGGGTACATGTGCAGATCATGCAGGTTTGTTACACAGGTATATATGTGCTGTGGTGGTGGTTTGCTGTATCCAGCGCCCCATCATCTACATTAGGTATTTCTCCTAATGTTATCCCTCCCCAATCCCCCAACCCCGCTCCTATTCCTTGCCTAGCCCCCCACCCCCCAGGCCCCAGTGTATGATGTTCCCTTCCCTGTATCTATGTGTTCTCATTATTCAACACTCACCTATGAGTGAGAACATGCAGTGTTTGGTTTTCTGTTCTTATGTCAGTTTGCTGAGAATGATGGTTTCTAGCTTCATCCATGTCTCTGCAAAGGACATGAACTCATCATTTATTATGGCTGCATAGTATTCCCTGGTATATATAATGCCACATTTTCTTTATCGAGTCTATCATGGATAGGCATTTTGGTTGGTTCCAAGTCTTTGCTATTGTGAAGAGTGCTGCAATAAACGTACATGTGCATGTATCTTTATAATAGAAAGATTTATAATCCTTTGGGTATATACCCAGTAATGGGATTGCTGGGTCAAATGGTATTTCTACTTCTAGATCCTTGAGGAATTGCCGCACTGTCTTCCACAATGGTTGAATTAATTTACACTCCCACTAACAGTGTAAAAATGTTACTATTTCTCCACACACTCTCCTGCATCTGTTGTCTCCTGATTTTTTGATGATTGCCATTTTAACTGGCATTTGGTCATATCTCAATGTGATTTTGATTTATATTTCTCTAATCACAGTGATGATGAGCTTTTTTTTTGTTTGTTGGCTGCATAAATGTCTTCTTTTGAAAAGTGTCTATTCATACCCTTTGCCCACTTTTTGATGGGGTTGTTTTTTTTGTCTTGTAAATTTGTTTAAGTTCTCCATAGATTCTGGATATTAGCCCTTTGTCAGATGGGTAGATTGCAGAAATTTTTTCCGTTCTATTGGTTGCAGGTTCACTCTATTGATAATTTCTTTTGCTGTTCAGAAACTCATAAGTTTAATTACATCTCAGTTGTCTATTTTGGTTTTTGTTGCCATTGCTTTTGGTGTTTAAGCCAAGAAGTCCTTGCCCATGTCTATGTCCTGAATAGTATTGCCTAGTTTTCTTCTAGAGTTTTTATGATGTTAGGCCTCATGTTTAAATCTTTAATCCATCTAGAGTTAACTTTTGTATAAGGTGTAAGGAAGGGATCCAGTTTCAACTTTCTGCATATAGCTAGCCAGTTTTCCCAACAGAAATTTATTAAATAGGGAATCCTTTCCCCATTGCTTGTTTTTGTCAGGTTTATCAAAGATCAGATAGTTGTAGCTATGTGGAATTAATATGCAAAAATAACAAGCATTCCTATATACCAATAATAGACAAACAGAGAGCAAAATCGTGAGTGAACTCGATTCACAATTCCTACAAAGAGAATAAAATACCTAGGAATACAACTGACAAGTGATGTGAAGGACCTCATCAAGGAGAACTACAAACCACTGCTCAAGGAAATAAGAGAGGACATAAACAGATGGAAAACATTACATGCTCATGGTTAAGAAGAGTCAATATCATGAAAATGGCCATACTACCCAAAGTAATTTATACATTCAATGCTATCCCCATCAAGCTACCAATGACTTTCTTCAGAGGATTTGAAAAAACCACCTGAAACTTCATGTGGAACCAAAAAAGAGCATGCATAGCCAAGACAATCCTAAGCAAAAGGAAAACAACAACAACAACAACAACAACAACAACAAAACAAAGCTGGAGGCATCATGCTACCTGACTTCAAATTATATTACAAGGATGCTACAATCAAAACAGCATGGTACTGGTACCAAAACAGAGATATAGCCCAATGGAACAGAACAGAGGCCTGGTCTTTACTTTTAAACAATAATTTTACAGAGTACAGAAATCTACATTTTTGTTTTTTCTTTCAACCCTTCAAATATTTCACTTTTCTCTCTTTTTGCTTATGTAGTTTCTGAAGATAAGTTGGCATAATTCTTATCTTTGCTCCTATGCAGGTAAGGTGTCTTTTCCTTCTAACTTCTTTCAGGACTTAATCTTTCATTTTCTGTAGTTTGAAAATGATGTGCCTAGGAGTACACATTTTTTTTTTCTTTTCTTTTTTAATTCTGCTTGGTGTTTTCTGACCTTGAATCTGTGATTTGGTGTCTGACATTAATTTGAATGAAATTCATAGTCATTTCCTGTTTGTTAATTCTAGCGTTCCTGACATGTCTGTTTCTGATGTTTGCTCTGACTCTTCAAACTACGTGTTTATCTTTTAGTAATTTTCGCCTGAGAGCTAGACATTATGTACTGGGTAAAAGAAACTGCTGTAGAAACATCTTTAGTAATGTGGTGGTAAAGTGTGAGATGGGGGCAAGTGTCCTATGATTGGGTTTCAGGATTTTGGTAAGCCTATGCCTTTGTACAGTGAACTTAATGTTTTTCAGTTTTTTTCTTCCCCCTTGGGTGATTACAGTGAGCTGAAATTAGTATTTCTCTTCTCTCACATGGAAAACTAGAGCTGGGTGAAGTTGAGTACTGCCCTTCCCCCATGTCAGTTAGGCTCTGATAAAACCCCAGCAAGTTAGGCTATAGGTAATGAGTTTCTCCTGATGGTATATCTGTTTAAGAACTTAGTGCTCTGGTATATTTCAAAATGATTGCTTTTCTCCCTCTCCTGGCTGGAAGCACCAGGAGATTTTTCTCCAATATTCACTGTGAGAACTTGGTTGAGCTCCTGAAGTTAAAGTCACAAAAATGTGAAAGGCCCCCCAGTGACTGAATCCCCTTCTAGTCTTTAGCTCTCAGACTTGTCCACATAAAGCCTTCAGCAATTCATTAATTACAGCTAAGGTTTTCCTACCTGGCACTTGTTGCTGGAGAGGTTTTTTCTCTGGTATATTGTGATTTACTGTATCCACCTGTCTGTCTTTCCAATTTTGTGGACAGGATTTTGCCCTGTTACCTTATCTGTCTTATGGATCTAAAATTAGTTTGTGATGTTTCCATTCACTCAGCTTTTTACTTGTTATTTGGGGGAAGTGGCAACTTCCAAGCTTCTTAGATGTGGAACATGAAACCAGAAGTCTCTTTTCATTTTTCATCTCTACTCTCCTTTGGGCTATCTTAATTCTTAGGAACTTTTCACCTGGTAGCAGAGATGATCATGAAAAAGCTGCCAGTTACACTGGCCTTTTGGTTAGCAATCGCAGAAAAATTAATTTAATCTTCCAACCCCTTTGTCCATAAGAATTTCCAGAAGTGATTCTGATTGGCTTTCTTTGATGATATGCTCAGCTTTGGACCAATAGATGTGTCCTGAGAGAAGGAGAGAGGGATTTTTTTATAGACAGTTCTGTGAATCATGAGTCTTTAGAGAGGCCAAGAAGGCATCAGCAGGATTGGCAGCCCATGGGACTCACATGGAGTGAAAAGGGGGCTAGTCCCAAAAGAAAGGACAGATTAAAAGCAACAACCACAGATGTTCAAATATTTACTGTATTCCCTCTAACAGGCTTCCTATATAGAGCTCTAACTTATTTTGGTGATGAACTTTTTCAACTCCCTTTATGGGGAAACTGAAATTCTCAAGGCTGAAGTGATTTGCTCAAGATCATCCAGCAAGTTAATGGCCAATCTACAACATAACGAAGATCTGCAGTTTCCTAGTCTACAGCCTGTTCTCACTGTATCATTTGGCCTCCCAGATGCCCTATAAACCCATTTCCTTTTTTCTCTTTTACTTCAAGCATAACCGTTCCCATTTAGTAAATCATACCGTATTACAGAATTATAAAGTAGATTGGCCAATTGCAGATCTGCATACAGCATAAAACTGACCTTGTATGTAATGTGTTGGAATTCCATAACCCAGGTAAGCCTGAGAAAATGAACCGTGACTTAGTAGCACTGCACCACAAAGATTATGTGAGGAAGGATTTCTTTTAATGTATTCTGTAAGATACAGGTGATTTTTGGGCATCACGCTTTTCCAGAGATGATTTAAATTCATTCAATAACAAGAGTTTGTGCTTTATGAGCTGAAACTCTTAGTCGATGCACCCAGTGGAAATCACTGCAAGGACTGAGGCCCTGGTTCATTTGAGAATCCCTCTTAACAGTGTCCCTTGTCCAGGCAGTATACACTGTGATATTCTAGATCTTGTCCTCAAATCTTTATGAAGAAGAAAAGGACTATGAGGGGATATGAGGAATGAAAAAGAACGTATAGCCAGGTGTCTGTCAGGACTCTGTGACCCTAAGGAAGGCACACATTCTCTGAGTCCCACTTTCCACATTGTTAAGATGTGGATATTGAGAGCTCAAGAGCTGAGAGATTCTGACAATATTTGGTAGCTATGTTACTACTACGATGAGACAAAGCTGGGGTGAGCATGACTTTAGACTCCTGAAGACTAGAAAATGTTCCTAGGTGATCTTTTCTTCAACTACTACATTTGTTTGCAACTGACATAAATTTCCACAGAAACAGACTATTAATAAATTGCAAATAACTACAAGCAGTGTCCCAGAAAACCAACATTATCATTCAGCTAAAAATGGATGAAGGTAAAAGAACAGTTAGTCACAAAATTGGTCTTCCTTACACTAATATGAAAATATATTAGGTAGCAAAATATTAACATGAAAAAAGGGAAAAGTTAAATATTATATGGATTTTCTCTTTAGTTAACTGAGCTTTCAGGAGATGTGCAAAAATATTCAGTGGTTGTAATACGTTAGAATTTATTGCAGTAGAAATAAAAATATAGTCACCACGACACAGTCACCCTCTGATTAAAGATATAAGCTAAAATTATTTTATCATTCCATGTGTCATGTGGAGACTAAAATGATTTTTAAGTGTTTTCATTCTTTTTTGTGTACTTTATTTTAAAACTACAGATTTACACATAACAAAACAGCAGTCTTTGGTGAATGCTAAATAATTTGGAGGTAGGTTTTAAACTATGCTAATATTATGAAATAGTTAGAAAGAGATATAATATATGTTTATTAAGGGGATAGAATAAAGGCTGATTTGAATTTACTTCTATATCAACATAAACAATATGATACTTTGTCAGAAAAAAAGGAATATGTAGAATAACAACCAATGGTAAACAGATAATAGCATGTTGACAGCCTTAAAATGAGATAGATGTTAAGGTTTCTTTTTTTCTCTCTTTAATATGTCTCTGATTTGTCAGAAAATACTATAAAACATTGTCAACTACATGGTGATATTGTTACTCATGTTTTATAAAAAATATAGTAATTCCCAAATGATGTTATTGAGAACTCTTTCAGTTATGGATATAAAAATCAATTTAAACTGGCTTAAGTAAAAAAGAGGATTTATTGACACCCATATGAGAATAAAAAATAATGATGTCATGGCTTCAGGCGTAGTTGGATTCATTTATTCGATGTCACCATAAATTACACTTTCTGAGCTCTGCTCTCATTTGGGTTGTTCATATCTGGCAAAATATTTCTGTGTGCAGACAAGAGAGCGACTCCTAGCTTCTGATACACATGCTGTCATCTTAATTATCTTATGCCCAAGATAGCTTTTTTTCTAAGTGGTTCCAAGCAAAGTGCTGCAGTTGTATCTCATTGGACACACTTGGACTGCATGCTCAGGTTACCCTAGCTTTGAGAAGGCAATGTGCTGATTGGCTAGACCTCATCACATGATCTCCACAGACACTAGGAGCTGAGGTCACTCACCCCCACAGCACAGTGATGAAATGTGGAAATGACTTCACACTCCCTAAAGTGATAAGGTGTTTTTACTAAGAAGGTGGGGTAATTCAACATCAAAAAGTTCCAGAAATATTATGTATGTAGTAACCTAAATGTTTGAAGTCAGAGTTAATAATACCATGTTTCTTGGTAGGGACTATCTTGAATGTTATCAAACTGAACGATGAATGGTTTTTAGAAAATGGTGTTTTTCAGCCTCATGTTAGCAAAAAATGGAGATACTGCTCTCTATTGGTTAATATAGAGTAACATTTTGGTAACCAAACCCATAAAGTTACTGTTTTCTGAAATTTTCCTATTCTTGAAGCAGAGCCTCAAGATCCTACACATTATGCTTTTTATGTGTTTTCCAGGTTGAAAGATATTAAAATGTCATATGTCATAGTTAATTGGTGCTATTTTTATAGGCCATAGAAAAATTCATAAAAGTGAAAAATATGGCCACATGTTACCTGTGCTGTAAAGTATTGTGTTAGTGAAGTGTGAAACTTCACAGAGTAGAACTTCATGAGTATACCATGTCAGTTCTCAGAGCCTTACCTCAGACTTACACAATCTGAAAGTCTGAGGGTGGGTTTAGCAGTGTTTAGTCACACCTACTATGGGATTCTGATGCATACTAAGATTTAAGAACTATCAACTGAGTTTGTTGTCAACAATTTTACAGCAATAAAAATTCCATTAAAATATCTATTCTGATAGTACCTATACTAGTAATAGTAGTTGAAGTAGTTACTAATGTTTACTAGTCCCTTACTACATGTCAGGCACTGTATATCTCAGTTGATGACCACAACTCTGGAATTTAGATGGCCTTATTATTCCCATTTTTCGAAAGAGAAAATTGAGGACAAAAACAAAGTGCTTAGTCAAGGCCACACAGTAAATAAAGAATGCTTCTTTTTATTAATCACCAATCTTATTTTATAATTTTGGCACTTGGAAAGGTACTTTCTTCAGGTAGCAATGGAGTAACAGTAGACTCAGGGACTTTTAGAAATAGTAAGACCCTTCATTGTTTTGCTTTATATTCACTTGAAGGTAAACCCTATACCTTTATATTTTTTATTGTAAGAAAAAAGAGAAGATGGGATTTTTTTTCTAAAATCTTATGGTATTTTTCTTGGTAAGATGCAATATTACAATCACTGCTGTATAAAGGATATGGAAGTTTGGAAGTTATTCCTTCCTTCTGCCTGTGATCCATGCATCAATACAAACCTGATCATTTTATTTCAATAACATGTAGCATCAGCAGAGTCCACTGTGCATTTATAACCTTAGAACTTGCCATGTTGATTGGATCATTGTTTTAGCCAGGTTCCTACTTATTTCAGCCAAGTAGTTACAGCAAGCTGTAACTTAATGCAACAAGTCTGGGGACAGCTTTTCCCTTTGACCCCAAGCAGTTTCTGGGATGCGTTTCTGTGTATGTAGGGTCCCACCAGATTTAAGAAAATAAGTGACTTGTTTTTCCACCACTGCACTTTTGTAGTCTGGCTTATGTCACCAATCAGAACAAGACTACTCAATCTGGCTTCTTCCATTAAGGAATTGGCTCTAACACAGGTCCTTCCAGTTTTTGAACCAAACTCAAATCCAGCAAGGCCTCATTCTAATTTTGACAAGAAAGTAATGCCAGTTGGCTTGAACAATATTTTAACCTCTGTCTTTTCAGGGTCCCAGGAATTTCATTTTCCTACAAGGAAAGAAAAAAAAAAAAAAAAGAACCCAGCCAGGACTTTTGGTTGTATGCACAGGCCTGTAGCACAGGCTGCCTTTCTGTGCAAAATTCCCTCCAAGTTGCATGCCTGGGTGGTAGGCATAGATCTAAGATGCCCCCAAGGCTCTCACTACCTAGTGTGCTCTGAATAAGCGCTTCCTCTTTAAAAAGCAGGTCTAATGGAAGAGACAAAATGTCTAAGAAATTCCAAGCTGCAGAGATGTCCTCTTGCTTGCCTTGGAGGAACAACTGCCATTTCATGGATGGGGCCACATGGAAAGGGCCTGCGAGTAACCTCTGGGTGCCAAGAGAGATAGTCAACTGACGACTAGCAAGAAAAGGGACACTTGGCCATACAACTGCAAGGAAATGAATTCTGCCAGCAACCTGAGGGGTTCGGAAGCCACATCTTCACCTAGTCATTCAAGTCTCCGCATGAAGACACAGCCAGCTGACACCTTAATTTCAGCCCTGCGAGACCTTAAGCAGAGGACTCAGCTAAAACATATCAGCCTCCTGATACACAGAAACAGTGCAGTGACAAATTTGTGTTGTTTTCAGCCAGTAGATCTGTGGTGATTTTTAAATTCAGCAATAGAAAACTAATACAGCCTGGAACATGCCTAATCTTCCATGTGGAATATCACATTATACAGAAGTGATTTCCAAGACTGTTATGGAAAGCAACACAGAAATGCTGTGATTCTCATAGACAATTAAGTTAAGAGGGTAGCATATCATATTATCATTGTCCCTTCTTGCTTCTTAACCAGTTTATTTGCTGTCTCCCACGTGCATTATTACATTATGTATGTTCTCAGCAGTTTCAGCCCGTGATTTTCTGGTTTCCAATATGTTTAGACATTGATTCAAAATTGCAGTAGTAGGTTTTGATTGTTTAAATTGTTAAAATGCTATCATTCTACCAACAAATGCTACAACATTCCTAAAACTTTTTTTCTTTATATTGTTCATGTTTACTGTTAAGTTAGGGAACTTAATTTTTCTCATTTTATAATACAAATACAGCTATAATAAGAGGCATACAACCCACATAATTTATATAGACTTTATTGTCTCAGATTGAAAATCAAAAATACATAGTTCAAATCTATAGATGTGGAATCCATAGTAGCTGAAATTGTGGCTTATCTTTTAAACTCATCAGCATCACTTTTAATTTTTTTTTTCCTAAACACAGTTAAACATGGTCTGAAAGTGCCAATCTCCATCACAAATTTTTTCCCCCTTTTTTCTGACCTGGGTTTGTAATAAGCTTGTGTTTGAGAGAAAGAGAAAGGGAAAAAATAATTGGAACTGTCTGTCCTGTTACCACCAACTCCTATTTTTGAAGGTTTTTCTATTATTTAACACCTTTCATTTGTTTTACCTTAGAAGTGTGATTCAGTTTTCAGAACCTGAAGAAAATGAAATCTAACTTATAAGGCTTCATGATAAATAACACGACTCAAGTCAGGAAAACCAAGCTGTCTTAAGGCCTAGTTTTTAGAGTTTTTCCTCTGAAATGAAAGTTGGACCTCCAGATGCCTTTGGGGACCATCCTGAGATATCCAGATATTCTCACCATGGCTGTCAGTGTGGATACACATAAATTAAGCTCTCTTGTGATCAAGGGCTTTGCTAGATGCTCATCCATTAGGTAAAATCTGGTGGGTATAGACTTGGAACTTACTACCAAGTGGATCGTATCCTCTGGGATTACCTGACTGACTGAATCATCTTAAGGTTCCAGTGTTTACCCTATGGTCTAGCATAATGAAGGGAATAAGTTTTGATGTGTAATACGCAATGTCTCGACTTCTCAGGGCTGAGAAGGACTGTAAATATTCAACAGTCTTTTGCCTGATACATGTAATCATTCTTCCCCAGCTCTATTCAGTGAGCCACCCTACTGCTGCTGCTACTACTGATGCAGCTTTTGCTGCTAGTTACCCTTTTTGTAATGTTTACTATGTTCCACACACTAGGAGATAGTATATTGGTTATCTATTGCTGTATAATATATCACCTCCAAAATTGAGCAGCTAAAACAAGATTGATGATCTCACACAGTTCCAGTACAGGCTTTGCTGGGTGGTTCTATCTCTGGTCATTGTCTCATGAGGTTGTAGTTAAAATATTGACTGTAGCTGCAGGGATCTGTAAGCTTTATGGGGCTGAAGGACCCAATGCTAAGACAATCCATACATATAACTTGCAAGCTGATCCTGGCTACTGAAAGGAGACCTTCGTCCCTTATCATTTGGACTTCTCCATGGGGCTGCCAGAGTCTCTTCACAACTTGACAGCTAACCTCCCCTAAGCAAGGGATCCAAGAGAACAAGGCAGCCCCAGATGTATATTTTATGATGTAGCCTCAAAATCATGCATCATTTCTACAGTATCTTATTGGCTATGCAGGTTAGTTCCATTCAGTGTGGGAGAAAACTGCATAAGGGCATGAATACCAGGTGGCAAGAATCACTGGTGCCCATCTTGGAGGCTCCAGTATGTCAGTATAACATATAATTTGTACTTATAAAATGTATTTTCTATATACTATTCTCAACTATTAGATCATTTTCCTGGTGTAAAGGTTACATTTAAGAGAGAAGATTCTAAGCATGCTAACTAATGCCTTCATTTTCATAATGATTCCATCTGAGTTAGGATATCTGAAAATATTTACTGAGATTCTACCATCTGCTGGTCATGCTTCTGGGTATAAAGACACTGTGGTGATTCGGATAGAATGAAAGCCTTCATGAAGCTTATAGTCTAGAATGGAGAAACTCTGTTTTAGTCCATTTGTATTGCTATAAAGGAATACCTGAGACTGGGTAATTTATAGAGAAAGGAGGTTTATTTGGCTCACATTACTATAGGCTGCATAAAAGCATGGTGCTGGCATCTGGTGAGGACCTCAGGCTGCTTCCACTCATGGCAGAAGGTGAAGGGAGCTGGTGTGTGCAGATATCCATGAAGAGAAGTGAGTCAAGAGAGAGATAAGAAAGTTGCCAGGCTCTTTTTAACAGCCAGCTCTTATGGGAACTAACAGAGCAAGAACTCAGACATCAAATTGCGGACAGAACCAAGCCATTTAGGAGGGATCCACCCTCATGACCAATATCTTCCTTTAGGTCCCACCTCCAACATTGGGAATCACATTTTAACATCAGGTTTGGAGGGTCAAATATCCAAACTATAGCAAACTCTAAACAAGTAAATAGACTGCCGTAAGCTTCATAATAAAGAAAAAAGCATTGAGATGGAAATAAGTGGTTAAGTGGAGGTTACCTAGGATAGGGTAGCCACAGTGGGCTTTCCTAAAGAGATGGCATTTGACCCAAGAACAACAGCCTGAGTATGAGCCTATAATGTGAAGACAGGGAACTGCTTGGGAAGGGAAGGCGTAAATCAGACCAGGAAAGAGGTTGGTCTGTTCGAGAGCTGAAAAATAAAGAAAAAAGATCAGTATGGCTGAAGTCAAGTGGGGAAGAGAGGAGTAAGAGATGAGATTGTAATAAGAGAAAAAGGCCAGATCACATAGTGCCCTGTGGTCACTTCTAAATTTAATGGGAACCTTTGAGACGTTTTTAGTAGAGATGCAACATGGTATTCTTTGTGTCTTGGGCTGCTCAGTATTGCTACTAGTTAGAAAACAGAGGATCAGTTTCGGCTGCTATTATCTTTGTTCCCCTTTTTGTTCCTTATAGGTTCAGATGTCTTTGGCTTTCAAATGAGACATCTTCCCCTTGCAATGAGCAGCCAGTATTCTTTCCTCCCACTAAACATTATTAAAGCCATGAATGACTCACGCAATGTAAGTGTGTATCCATTCACCTATTTGTTACATTTTCTCAGCTTTTATCCCCTTTTAGAATTGTACTTTGCCTGGAATTCCTTTTCTTGGTGTTATTCGTACACTATGCCAATCAGTTTTTTAAAAGTATGTCTAAATAAGGCTATCCGAAGTGAGACGTTGAGGCAGTGGCGGGTGGGGTTGGAGAAAGAGGATGGTTGCTATGGAGTTATTAATCCCTGACCCATGTATGACTTTTACTTGGTGCTGTACTGCTGACACACTCAGCAGTCTAGCTGAATCACACACTAAGCTGCCGGGTGGGATTGTAGCCCACTGTCCTAGCCAAAGGAGTAAAAGTCATCTTTCCAACTCTCAGGATACACCACATTCCCTCTCGTTAACCCTCCTCTGGGTCCAGCTAACTTAACCTACAAATGGTAGTATTTTTAAAAAAAATCATTTTAGAGAGAGAAAAAACGCAACACACCTAGTGAGGTTATTAGCTCCTCTTCACTTCAAAAGAAGTTGGTACTTGATTCTGTTGGATGATATAATCGGTTGTAACACTTTTTTTGTCAGTAAAAAAGAAACCAACTCCATCTAATATAAGTAGAAACTGTATTTATTGGATGACTACCAGAAGACTTGAAAAATTGAAGGAAATGTTGGAAAAATAACTTTAAAAGGGAAAAATCAAACTCTGTTGATAATTTAAGACATAACACCCAGATCTAGTTCACAGTCTACTAAAGTTGTCACTTCTGAAACGAATGAATGTTATTTCCTTATTGTCTTTTTCCCTTTTTGCATCCTTCTGCTTAATATTAAAAATCTCAAAGGAGAGCTCATTGATCTAGCTTGGCTCTATGTAGTTAAGAGAAGTAATATCCCAGGAAGAAATCAGAGTGCTATTACCAAAAGTGATACCTTCCCTTTACTTTCATTTATTCTACCCCCAATCTCCCTGTGGAGTCAGGGGGTAGGGTCTGGAGCATATGAAAGATACTAGATCTTTGGAGAAATGTCATCAAGCCTGTGCGGATTCTATAAGTTCTATATCCAGCCAGGAAGATGCCCAACTTACATGTTCCAAGTAATTTGATCAGTGAATTACAATAAGTCAAATGCCGCATCCTTCTGCATAGTGACCTCTAGTTTAGTAATTGCACTCACAGTAAATGTTTGTGATCAGAAGGTGTGCCCAGCTTAGAACTTCTTACCACTGGAGCCAGCAGGAAAGTTCTGTTTAAAGCAAGTAGAGCTTTTAGCATACTCTTCCAATATTGAATCAGTTCAACCTTAAACTTCATAAAAAGCTATTTGATTTTTGTCTGCCTTAACCTCCGATGGTTATTACTATATGCAAAAAAGACTATATAAAGAAGAGTTAACTTCAAAGTAGGTAATATTCTTCCCAGTATTAGCTAGGTATATATGTGTCTGCTACATCATGCCACTGGGTTGTGTCAAAACAGTTTCTCAGTTGATTTTGAGTATCCTAGTCAAACATATTAGTATTGGGTTCTTGGATTTGCTTGTTAGAAAGAATAGGTCAGCTGGTATATTGGTCTTTTTCTTGACATACATGAACAACTCTTGACACTCAACATAGTCCAAATGCTTTTGTCTGTCCTTTTGCATGATTTCTAGTTATTGTAGAATTCAGGCATTTTCTTAATTTGCCAAGCACACTTGAAACAATATTATTTCCTTATTAAACGAATCAGGAATTAATCTCTGAGTATAGAAGCTGTGATGCTTTGATATTCTCCTGGCCACATGTCATAGATACAGCTTTTAGTATAGTTTTCTAAAATTCTCCCATGTAATTTCTTAGGTACTATAAGGCCTTTCCCTTTGCACAAAATTTGGTGTGAAAAAGTTCTGGCTACCTAACTGCGTGATTTCCATTGGTTAAAGGAGCACAGTGCTTGAGAGCTCAGGTTCCTGGTTCAGACAGACCAGAATTCACATTCTTAGGCCATTTCTTTCTCACTGTGTGACTTTGAGCAAGTCCCTTAATTCTTCTGCACCCTATTTCCTGGTTTTCAAATAAATATAATAATAACGACTGAGGTTAAGTAAGATAGTATGTTCTAAATTATTGATTGTGTGTCTTACACAAAGAGCTCAAAAAATGTTAGCAGTTATCATCAGCAACTGCAGTTTGTTCTTTCAAGCTGCTTCCTCTTACACATAATGTATTTGGTTATTTATTACATTCAAAGGAGAATTTATTGTCCCTCTCTTTTAAATAATACACATCAAATGTTTTCTTTTGAAAATGTGAAGAAAAGAAAGACCCCAGTGAGTGAGTGGGGGGTTCTCAACAATCTTAGTCCAAGTGTCTTAATAAGAAAGAAAGTTGCACTATTGCTTAGAGGTTGTATGTACTATTGCTGATCTGTGAAATAAAGGACACTCAGATTTTTGCATTATTTAATCATATCAATATAAAGCTCCATAAAACTACTTTAAATTTAGTGAAGCATTGTTAGCCCAGTATGCCAAGGAGGTTTCACTATGAATTTATGTGGTTATAACTGAAATCAAAACCTGACATAATGTATATGCCTAAGAGGAATAACAAGAACAATAATAATAAATAGATCCTACTCAATATACCCCAAGTACTTTCCATTCATTATCCCATTTAATCTTCACACTAAGCAGTGCGGTACTCAAGAAGCATAAAAATGTGGTAAGAGTACAGGGTTTGGAGGTCAGACAATCTAAGGTGAAATTTAGGCTATGTAGCCTTGGCTCAGTTAATTTTCACATCCCAATTTTGCCATCTGAAAAATAAACTATATAATTTCTGAAATATGGAGTGTTGGAGAAAATCTAGGTGATGTTGCTTGGATTTGGTAACAAGTCTTTAAATATAACACCTAAAGTATGACCCATGAAAGAAAACATCAATAAACTAGGTATCATTATAAATTACAAACTTCTGCTCTGTGAAAGATATTGTTAAAAAAGTGAAAAGAGAAGTCATGACTTGGGAGAAAATGTGTGTAAAACAGGTTTCTGATAAGCAACAATAAGCCATTAGGATGGCTAAAATCTTAAAAACTGGCAATATTAAAGGCTGACAAGAATGTGGAACAACAAGACCTCATTGTTGATGGAAATAAAGAATGGTAGAGCTACTTTAGAAGACAGTTTGGCAGTTTCTTACACAGCTAAACATAATCTTACCCTAAGATCCAGCAATCACACTCCTAGCTATTTACCCAACTGATTTGAAAGCCTATGTCCACAGAACAATTTGCACGCATATGTTGATAGTAGCTTTATTCATAAACATCCCAAACTGTAAACAACCAAGATGTCATTCAATCAGTGAGTTGATAAAGAAACTGTGGTGCATTCATCCAATGGAATACTATTCAGCCGAAAAGATAAATGAGCTATCAAGCCACAGGAAGACATGGAGGAAACTTAAATGCATGTTGCTAAGTGAAAGAAGCCAACGTGAAAAGGCTACCTACTATATTATTCTAACCATAAAGAATTCTGGAAAAGGCAAAACTTTAGACAAAGTATAAAGATTAGGGGTTGCCAGAAGTTCAGGAGGAGGCAATGTTGAATACTTCTGAAGTATTCAATACTGGTGAAGTATTCAATACTGGTGAAGCAGAGAATATTTTAAAGCAGAAGAACTTTTCTATACGATAGTCTAATTGTGGATACATGACAAAATGCATTTGTCAAAATCCATTGAACTTGAGTGCATATAGAGTGGACCTTAATGTATGCAGATTTTAAAAAACCATTTTCAGGAACAGGGGAATCCCAGATGAATGAAGAATGTGACGCAGAAACCCACCTCTATTAAAATATATAAAACACCTTCACTGAAGGCAATGGGGGAAAACAATGCTGACTCAGCAATTTTGGAAATGTGTATTCTGTGAAACTAAAGGAAACAAGAGACTGCATAAGCACTGTGATTGGGTTGATAAAGTTGTATCCCACAGAAGCATGGGTTAAATGGGTATATATGTGGGATTGTTATACATGTGTATTTCCTTGACATAGCAGTGAGAACACCTGGTGCTCACCTTTTTATTATTCAATAAAAAGGACCAGGGATTTTTGTAAAATTGGATAATTCTAGGAATGGGACAGAAAATATAGAAGATGGACCTGGAGAATCTTGTAGTACCAGCAAGCAAGAAAAGGCTCAAAAAAGACAACACTCTATATTTGCAGAGTCAAAGTGACACAGGAACCAACTGAAGAGCTCCCAAGAGCCAGCAACGGAGCAGTGAGCGACAAAATGAATAAAGTGATATGGGATTATAAGCCAAAGTACAAAATAAATATTCATAGGCTTTAACGATATAAAGAAATGATTGAATAAATATATGGAGAAGAATAGACAAATCTACCACGCAGACTAATTCCAAATAATTTATATTGAAAATCTACCCTCAGGGAAGGAGAGCACAACTCTCTGCTCTTTAAGTAAAAACTCTGCATTGTGACTCTCTTTTGAAGTGTACAGAATGGAAAAGCAGGTGAGGGGAAGAGTAACTTTCCGGTAGAGAAACCTGGCAAAAATTACTACAGCCAGTTTAACATGAACAAAAGTAATTGTTGTTTTCACCATTACCCTTAACGTGATGTATTAATTACTTTTAATGGCAAAACTGCAATTTCTTTTACATTAACCTATTAGTATCTACCTTTAATATAATGAGATAAAAATAATACTTTATTTCTGTGGTCTTTCTCCCCCCAAACCATAATCCCAGTCTAATAATGGAGAATTAGATAAATATAAATTGAGCTGCATTCTATAAATTATCTGACCAGTACTCCTCAAAACTATCAAGGTCATTAAAAAGAAGGAAAGTTTGAGAAACTATCACAACCAAGAAGACTCAAGAGACAGATAGCTCAATTATCCTGGATGGATGAGATCCTAGAATGGGGGAAAAAAGGACATTAAGTTAAAACTAAGACAATCTGAAAAAAGCACACACTTTATTTAGTTAATAATATATTGAAATTGAATTGTAACAAGTGTACCATACCAATACTAATGTAAGAGATTAATAATAGAGGAAACTGCTGTGTGGGGATATAGGAACTCTGTACTCTTTATAATTTTTCTATAAATACTGCCCTAAAATTTTGTATTAAATTTGATGGTATGACAATTAAAATAATGTGTTTTTCAAACCCTTTATATGTACTGATTTATTTCATTCTTACAATCTGAAATAGCACATTTACTATCTCATTTAACTTTCACAGTAAATTTATTTTTTCTTGCCTAATATTTTAGATTTTATCATTATTATTATTATAGAAGGTATTTAGATTTGAATAAAATAAAAACCCTTTAGAGGTCTAGGTGAACCTCTGAAATTATATACTAAATGCCATATGCTATGTGCCCTCCTGGGAAGAGCATCTGAAGCACTTGTCATGTCTTCAGATCTTTAATGACAAATGGATCTTTACACAACATGTTCCCTGGAGATTTAATTAGCATCCCACATGATTTGATGTTTCAATTTTCCAGGATTAATTCAACGTAAAAAATTGCAGCCTCTCAGGTCACAGTTAGAGAAATTCAATGAAAGGTCCCAAGATTTTCATTTCTATGTATTTAAATAGATGTAGATTTCAGATTTTTTCCTCAACATTGACTGACAAACAGCTTTAAGATATAAACGGTGTTCTAAAGTCTTCATTTTTATAGCATGTTTTGATGTAATGATGTTCTTAGAAGGATCAAATGTAATTTCTTAATATATAGGTTAATTGATTACAGCTTTTAAACGAGAGCATATTCTTATTCTTTATAATCCAGATCTCTGCCTTGCGATTGATTCCCAGATCATCATGTGGGAATGGGGAATGAGTCAATGTGGCATTAGTCTCACAGTGATCACCCTTCCATGTGTCTTTACGTCTTATGTCTTTATGCCTGTTTGCATTTCATACCTGGTCCTATAGGTATACAGTCTATGAACGTTAATTCTAGTAACTGCTACCTTCAAATGCTGGGAAGTGCATCCAGACAGAAGAAAGGTAGAAATTCTTCTCTGGAATTCCAGAGAACAAAACTTGTAAGAAAAAAACAACATTTACATTAAGTTAAATTTCTGTGTAATTAATCTGAGCAATACATTGACTCATGAGGTGATACGATCAGTCCCTGCTACCACTCATGGAGAGAGTCTGGACTTGGGTTAAGCTGAATAAATGGCCACTGAAATTCCATCAAGCTCAGAGAGGCTATAGTGTTGTTTCTTCGATAACTTTAGTTTCTTACTATCTGTGACCATCACAAATGTAACTTCATTTCATCTTCTCAGCTCTGAATGTGAAATCCTTTTGAGCGTCCTTGATATTGCTGAAGGATTTCTAAATAGTATTACTCAATTCCTAAGCATTCTTTTTTAAAAAAATTATTTTAAACCAAGATGTTCTCTAAAGGGATTTATAACTTACCATTAGAAATCCTCTTCGTTGCTTTTTAGCCTTTTAGGATTTTGTAGGGATTACTAAGGGGATTTCTTTTTATCACTAGGGGAATATGGCTACAGCCATTATATCTTAAAAAAAAATCTTAGGCATAGCTTGACAGTGAGAAATGCATTTATATTCCCCTCCAGAACAGTTTCCTTATAACTCAAAGACACTGTTTTAAAGTATTTTAGTTTGACAAAAACTATAGCAAAATTTAATCTTGAGGAGGTGGATCTACTTTTGTATATAGTTTACTAATATGGACATTATTGAATTGAATATCAAAATATAGTTTGGAGCTCACAGTGCTTAGGAAGTCATGTGTTACCCTATCTTTCGGCCTTTGCCAACGGTACTTGTGTATAAACACAGGTGTCTTTATAAACTCTCACTTTAGTTCAGCCTCTATATCCAGGCCCATCCAACCAGCTTTCTTACTAGCTGTTGGCCAGGGATGACTCTCAGCTTCTAGAGGCAGCCCTCACAGGTTTTCTCTTTTTCTCACCTAGGGCTGTTTTCTTTCTTCCAGGCCTTCCAGAGAGCACGTCTCTGATGCCTCACGTTTTAAACATTTCACCTGATTGACATTTATCCAGGATAATCTTTCTTTTCATTAACTCAAAGTCAACTGATTAGTAACCCAATCAAGGGAATGCTAGCCCATCATAATCACTTTTCCTGCCCACACTCAAGAAAAAGAGATTTTACAGGGCATATACATCCAAGTTTAGAAACCTTGGGAGCATCTTAAATTCTGCCTATCCTGGATGGATACCAAGTTTGGTTCAGCACTGGTTATATGTTTGCAGATTATAGTTTGTTGCCAGAAAAAAATAAGATAGCTTTTACATATTAGGTCAATAAAAACAATAGCTAGAGAGTAATCAGTAATCAATGCATAAGAAGGTTTTGTCCTTTCCAATCCTTTGAGGTTTTAATATTATAAATTGGTTTATAAGCTTTATAGGTCCCCAATTAATTGTGTAAGTCGAAATATGAACTGTAGAGCATGGATTAGACCTTTGAAACAAAACATTCTTAATTAGAAAAGAATGTCACTTAGCTTCTAAATTCAGTTAGTTCATTAACTCAAGATATGAAATTTATATGATCACTGGGATAGATATCCTCAGAGTTTTAAATTTTGTTACAAAGGTATATAAAGATTGTCTGCAAAACAAGGCTGAATGAAATCACTTCTAAAGTGATCTCTTAAGGAACTTAGATGAGAAAGTAATGCAAGCCGAATAAAATCTCACAAATGAGGGGGCATTTATACTGAGCCTGGGATAAAAGCAGGCTCACAACTTTAACACGTATTACAACTGGAGTGTGCTGTTCTTTTAATTTGTGTACAATTAATATGGCCTTCTTTCTTCCTAAGTTCTTTAGACCCACTCATTAGTGAAGAGAAAAAAATAGCTAATAGATGTCCACTCCGATTTACAGCTCGTTCCAGTCCGGCAGTTCAAAGAATTTTTTTAGGAGGACTTTAGCATCTTGTGCAAAATGACCATTATCTCAGATTTCCACCACCACCTCCAAGATACTCTTCAAAATGGCATCCAGGTATGTGGGTAAAGGAGTATGATTTTCTCAGTCTCTGAGGAGAAGTTGGATTGTTGTCCTTGGGTCACAGTGTTCTTTGGCTCCTCTGCTCACTGAGTAATATCTCTTCATCTCTTTCTTTTTGCACTGCTGGCTCTAAGGGTCACTCAGGGTATTCTTGAGGAGATCTCTTTCAGCATCCCCGGGGGCGTGGTGCTCCCTAGCTGACTCAGCCTCAGATTGTCCCCACTGGCACCACAGATGCCTCTGAGGATTGGCTGTGATCTCCATCAGCACCTGGCTTAACTGCGTTGCTTTATGCTCCCAGACATAGTAGAGTGGTGTTACTTCTGTTACAACACCACTGTAGAAGCCTCCAACCACATCCTTAGCAGTTTCAAGTCAGATGGGTCACACAAGTGTAGCTGTGGAATGTGAAACCTCAAGACTTCCCTCTACCCACTCCTCTGCTGCACCATGGCCTCCCACTGGTGGAGGAAGCAGACTGAAGAGCATCTTGGTCCACTAACAGATATTTTCCTGTTGACTTCAGTATTACTATTGCTCATCTCTTTAACTTTACCTACTGGACTTTGACCTAGGATGAAGAAAACTGGGACCCAATTTTGTTCTTCTTCTTTTCTCTTTTCTCCTTCCCATTATTTCTTAGGGTGTAAAAATGGGGGATGGGTTTGCCCCTATTCCTCCTATCTGGATCTTTCTTATATAAAAATCTATGATAAGAGAGTAGATTGGCTCTTGATATATTAAATGAGAAATACAACAACTTAGATAATATTTTCTTAAGAAAATAGCTTGGCTTATAAGGTGCTTGTTTTGCAACAATTTCTTTTTTTTTTTTAATGTCAAAAGCAAAAAGTTACCTTTCTCCCAATATTGTTCCTGTTCCTACATTCCTAATATTCCTCCTCTTTCACCCCTAAAAGGATGGATACACTAGAACAACCAGGGTAAAATTTGCAAAAAGTCAGAAAGTGAAAAGAGAAAAAGCTTAATAATGTTTCAAAAATCATTTCAAACAAGGTACAATAGTATTGCAACTAGCAGGGTATCTAGGTAGAGAGAATAGAATGAGCAGGGTACACTGGGGAGATTTCCAATGAATATAATCTATAATAAATATGATTTGATTGTGCTGTTTGATTCTTTTAATCCCTTCAGAGACACCAATAACAATCACATTTTGCTATATAATTTGAACACAAAAAATTGATACTTATTTGTGAAATAGAATGAAAATCCATGGTGTATTTGTTGAACACTGAAATATAATAGGGAATGACATCTGGAAGGTGTTTTGAGAGCTTACTCCCTCAAGATGAATAACCGTTGGATCTGAGAAGACCAAAAATCCTCTAACTTTTTCTTTTTATTATTCTTTCATAATTCTCTTGAGGATAAGAGGAGTGGAAGAGAAAACCTGACTTATTCATGTTCATGGTTTTGATTTACAAGTTAAAAGTTAACACTTGCAATGCTGCCCATATTTAGAAGAACGATACCAAGCCTAAGAAACAACTGGCGTAGTTTGTCTTGCCCTTTAGCGCAAACTTAGTATGATGTCATTGGGAAAGAGGTCTGCCGTTAGCTTATTGTACTTTTCCCAAGATGAATTTTATGCCAGACAGGAAAACACTATATTGCCCTTGCTATTTCCTCCTCTGATATATCTTTATTTGCAGAGTTAAAAGTAAAGACATAAGAACTGCTCTTTTACCTGCTTGTCTCTGACATTTTCTGAGTTGCATGAAGAGTGGGGCCATTTTTCTTCATATATCCACCTCCCCTTGCCCTCATGGTTCCTAGCTTAGTTATGTTTCTACTTGGCAGGTATTCAATATCTACTTGATCAATAAATTTGGCTGAATTAACTTCTCAAGTTTATTTGTATAGGATCTTTATTCCATCTCGATGTGGCAGATTAAACAGATATTCTAATGGAAGATCATTGAGTATACATCTTAATTGTGTCTCTTTTTGGGGAGGGTGGAGAGTATTGTTTTTATTTATTTATTTATTTATTTTTGAGATGGAGTCTAACTCTGTTGCCAGGCTGGAGTGTAGTGGCGTGATCTCAGTTCACTGTAGCCTCTGCCTCCCAGGTTCAAGTGATAATCCTGTCTCAGCCTCCCCAGTAACTGGGATTACAGATGTCCGCCACCACACCCAGCTAATTTTTGTATTCTTAATAGAGACTGGGTTTCACCAGGTTGCCCAGGCTGGTCTTGAACTCCTGACCTCAAGCGATCCACCCGCCTTGCCCTCCCAAAGTACTAGTGCTGGGATTACAGGCATGAGCCGCTGCACCTGGCCAGCATTGTTTTTTAAAATATCACTGTCTATTGAACATTTTTCATTATGGTATTTTTTTCCCACAAATACCACAATGCTTGAGGCTTGATTTCTTTTTTGGAAGAAAGCAAGTCTTTCAGAGCCGAGTTTGGTGACTTAGATAGGTATTCAGGAAGGGGGAACATCTTTACTATCAAAATAATCAATCAGTGTGATTTCCTAGAGCGCCTATTAAATGATTATTTAGGCACTTCCAACATACTTAAGGTTGAGATCGCTTATTAAGCCTCTCAATATTTCCACTTATACTTCAAAGGAAATCTCTACCAATAAGCAAGCTGGATTTCTCATTCAAAATTGTCTTTCAGTAAATGAGCACTTACTATGTTTCAGAGTCTATGTTAAATACTTTATCTACACTGTGTTATTTACAACCAAGGTAACTAAGTCATAGAAATAAAACTAAAAATAATTTCTAATTTTTTTCAGAGTATGTGTGTATGTATATATAAGTATGTATATGTCTACACCTATGTACACATAAGCCTGTTAAGCCCATATCTTCTCATCACCATGTCCCTCTAGTAAAAATTAAAGCCTTCCAAGAATTTTACTTACAGAGATGCATAGTATGCAACTCTTGGGAAACCCTCTATGCTTTGAAAGTCAAACACTTAGCAACGCAAGGGATGATTCCCCATGCTCATTGTTGGGATAAGGAAATTTAGACAAGTGGCAGGGTCTTACCAGTAATGGTTATTTATCCAGGGCCATGATGAATGCTGGTCAGGGCAAGTGTAATTTATGGCACACCTGAAGTTGTTAGCAATCTTGGGCTGAAATCTGTGACTGATCAATGCTTTCTGGGTATTACCGTGCTTTATTTTAACTTTCACAGTTAAGATTGAATGCAAGGCTATACAGCCATGTTAATGTGAATACTTCAACATCAAATATATTAATTTGACTAAACCTTAATCCAAATATTTTTTATCCAGAATGCAGTTAATGAGAGTAAAATTTATTGAGCACAAATTTTATAGCCAACAACCATGCAAGTATTGGGAAACTGCTAGTATTTGGTGGGGGTAAGTTATTTCTTTCTGGCCAATGGTTTCTGGTTTGCTTCTCACAGTCTACATAAAATCTAAAATATTTTAGAAAGATTTAAATTCATGTATGAATTACTTTTGGTAAAGAAAGGTAGATGATGTAGGCAAATTTAAGACATCCTTATAAGAAAGAATTAAGACTAAGAAGAGGTCTGACATGCCCTTCAAGTGGGTGTCTTCAACCTCAGAACTCTTACCTTCCTTCTCCACACACCTGCTGATTTAGCTTTTCTTTGAGGATAAGGGTTACACTGACCTGTCCTCTCTGTAGAGCCCAGGCTCTGACAGAGGAAAACACAGTAAATGAATAAATGTTAATGCTCTCTTTGTAAAATGTTTGTAACCTATGCTTAAGGGCTGCTAATCTCATCTTAGTCTCTTTGGCAAACTTTTTGGCTTTCTAGAAATCCAGAACTTACAGAGGTATTAACCTGGAGATGTGTGTTTGTTTCCTGAAAGCTTTCTAGCCTGTGGCCTTTCATTTGAGGGACCATACATGGTTGGTAGCAAAGGTCACTGGACAGAGAGGCTAGTGACCAGAGTCACCCTCCTGGCTGAGGTTCATAGGCTCTCATTTATGGCAGTTCCTTTCATTGCTCTGAGCCTCAGTTTCCCCATCTTTGAAGTTAGGCATTTACACCTAACTAATTCTAGAAGACTTTTAGCTCATATTAATAGTCAAAAATAGCAAAAAGAGATTCTAGACTCTCAGTAGGGGAGGGGGCTATGAGCCGGGAGGTGGGGGACTGTGACTGCCTCCCTTGCTGTTTGTCTTTTCCAAATGGCACTTCATTAGTTATTTTTGTGTTAGTTTATTTCCCTGGGTTTAAGCCTAGTGTACTCTCATGTTCAAGAGGAGACATGAATGGGAAGTTTTCAACAACCTGCAATGTCTATTCAGGATCTTGTGCCCATTTATTCATAGCAACTTTTATAGGGTCATCTATTTAAAATAAATTTATCCACATGAAATGAATCCATAGAGAGCAATAGTCAAAATAAATTACCTAATAATTCCTGCCTGTGGTGGAAATATGGTGCCACAGAAGGAGGACCAGCTGGCAACCTTGGAGAGGTCATATCTCCTCTCATCTTGTCTGCCCTCTCTACCCCAAGGCATGGATACTGACAGTGATAGGAAATATATATTTCCTGAGCACTTACTATGTGCCAGGCCCTAAGTCAGGTATCCAACATGCAGGGTAAGTAGCAGAGTGGAGTCAACTCCCCAGGTTCAAGTCCTGTCTCTATTATTTACTTATTATGAAACATCAGGCAAGGTATTTCACATCTCTAAGCTTGAATTTCCACATTTTAAATTCTTCTTTGTCTTTATTCTTTCTTGAAAAAATGTGTAATCTTGAGCATGTTTACTGAAGTCTCTGAACCTCAGATAACCTATCTGTAAAAATGAAGCAATAACAATATTTCCATCTCAGGTTTGCTGTGAGCATCAAAAAAACATAATCCATATGAAAACACTCTGAAAGCCATCAGTATGGAGATATAAGATTTTGATATACATAAATTTATAGCCCATAGTTGAGACATGATGATAAAGAGTCATATTTCACAAAACGGAATATTCCTGCAGCATGTAGTCATTAGCAGGATTGAAATTCTGGTCCCATTTTCAGAGTTCAGTTTACTTGTTCAAAGAAAGACCGACTGATTGATGGAAAAATGTTGTGATTTTCTCAGTCTCAAGGGTCTGCCTTTCCCACTGTTCCTTAGAGCTTCTTGATCAGACAATTAAAAACAAGGGGTCAAAGTATAGCTGAAAATAAAATGATTTTGTGCCATATGCCAATGCTATTCACTCATGTGCAGGCTGATGTGCTCCAAAGTGTCTGACATGCTTTCATGTCTATTAACAAAGGGAGAGAAGCAACCATATTATCACAGTCATGGGTTTTCCACCACTGTGCTTCATGTTCAGATGAATGACTCTCATGCTTCTTAGGGACATTATTTTATATGCATATGTGAATTATCAATTCAAAATATTTACTTGCTCCCCTCCCCGCTCCACTCCCACATACTGTCTGTCATGACTTTTGGTGAAGTTTCAATATATGAGAACAAGCAGTTAACAAAAATAAGACTTGAGATAAATTCTCCTTAAGGATCTAATCGAAATGGAGACAGGCAGCCTCATCATTGCTTGCCCTCCCCTTCCTCATATTAACGTTCATTGTATAGCACATTTTACAACGTACTTTCATGTATATTATACTACTTAAGACTCTCAACTGCCCTGAGATGTAAGCAGAGCATGAATTACTAGCTTTCTTTTGAAGTCAGACAAACGAAAGCTCAGAGGTGATTTGGCTCAACTCAGAGAACCAGTAGTTCTTAGAGCCTGGTCACTGCCCAGCTCAGTCCTTGTCCTGATGCCAGTACTTTTTCACCCTGCTACATCTTCCAGGCACAAGCTTGGAAAAACAAATCTTAAAAAAGGTAGCAACCACCAATGAGCACCACCAGGAAGCTGACTAGCAGTTCAGAAGAGCAAAGGGTACGCAGCTTTGGCCAAGGGGTTGTGGGGCAGATAAGAGAAGTTGATTTGTCCTCTGTCCTCTAGAGAACGTTTACTATTATAGGGAGCCCAAATGCACACAAATGAAACAGTGAGCTGCTGAAAGCCCAGAGTCAAGCAGTCATTGTTACTGGGGCAGACTGATTAGTCCTTAAACATTTCAAAATGTCTGGGTTTTTTTTTGTTGTTGTTGTTGTTTGTTTTTTGTTTTTTGAAACACAAGGCAATTTTTCTAGCATGTGCAAATATTCACATAAAAATTTGTATTTTTTGTATGTGGATTAGCTTGTATCCTAGCAATCTCTGTTTAGGTTTCTTCTAACAGGAACAGAACTAAAATAAATCATATGTCATTAGATAATCTCAGAGTATATCCATTAATTTCCCTTCCTGCTAAAAAGCAATGAAATTATGGTTTGGGCTGTGTTAAGAACATTACATGAAAAATGAGGAAAGGGAATCAAGACAGATTAGAACATAATTATGGGGGGCTGGAATTCAGCCAGGCTCTTCAAAGCCTTGCCAAGTTGGTGACATCCTATTTCCATCCTCCAGGTGAACCTGGAAGATGAGTACTTCAAACTCAAAATGCCACTTTCCATGTAGTGGGGCTCCATACAGGCATATTGGGGAAATACTGAATCACAAAAGACTACAAAATGTAAAGGGAGAAATTAAGTGAAAGGCTTAATAGAAGATGAAAAATATAATGCTGACCACTTATAGAATAGAGTGTTGGCTTTTTTTTTCCAACTTCGGTCAGAAATAGTAACTTTCTCTATACAGCCCTGGCTTGAATCCATGGTGAATTCTGAAACAGGGTGTGAATTTATCACTCAATACTGGGAGCATCTGGGGCTTTTCATTTTATTAAAATGATTTTTTTCCCACCACAGATGCTCCATGGAGCAAGGTCTGTACATTATAAGTAAAAAGTGATTCCCCAGAAGGAAATCTTTTATCACCGGCTATAACTTGGAGTGGAGCATATACATTATTTTAGAAGCTGCCTTGTGGAGAAAACAGCCAAGGGTTCAACTTGGAGACAGGTTGACAAGCGCATAAGTGGCTGGTAACTGAGCCCCCAGGATGGAAAGATAGAACACAGGCTATTTCAGCAGATGTATTTGAGGTTTGCTTATCTGTGAAAATTGGGAGAATAAAAGTACTTACTCACTGAGTTATTGTGAAGAGTAAACAAGATAATGCCTGGAAAGCATCATTATATCACCTGGTATATTGTAAGCCCTTTATAAATAGTGTTCTTTTTCTAATTTTTAAATTTTTATTATTTATTTATTTTAGAGATGGGGTCTGGCTATGCTGCCCAGGCTGAAGTGGAGTGGCTTTTACAGGCACGATTATAGCTCACTGAAGCCTCGAATTCCTGGCCTCAAGCTATCCTTCCATCTCAGCTTCCCAAATAGCTAAGACTTATAAGTGCATGCCACCATGCCTGGCAGACTTGTATAAATATCAACTGCTATGTCATGCATGATAATCAGGCTCAAAACTATTTCTGTGGAAAGTACATTATTACTGTATATTTTCTGTTCTAGCAATACCATGTGGCTGCGTACTTTTACTTTCATTTACTCCTGAATGACTGCTTAGTACTTAATTTGCTTACTTGTCCATCTCTCCTACTATACTATGAATGTTTCAAGAACTAGGTAAATTACTTCTTGTCTCTGTAGTCCTAGTGCCTAGCAAAGCATTCAGAATTTACTAGTTCTCTCAATAAACATTACATAAGGCAAAAAAAAAAAAAAAAAAGAATTTACTAGTTCTCAATATACACAAGTTTAATGGACTTAAAAATGACAATTATTTGCATCTTAGTAAAACCAGCTTTGGGAAATATGCCAAGATTGGAATAAAACCCCATCTCATCTGGTGTTGAACTTGCAAGTGAAACAGACAAGAATGCCACCCTTCCTCCAACTATATTGAACCCTTGTTCAAATACTTAAGGTTGAGGGAAGACTGAAGGAAGAAATTTGGGAGAAAGTAGAAGATAAAAGAGACACTGGGGGAGGGATTTAAAGAGCAAAGATTGCTCTTGAAGAATTCATTCTGCCCAAGATGGTTTTCCACTCACTTCTCTGATTCCCTGACCACCCACTATCTGCCTCCTCCAAATATGGCATCTGGCTCAACTTTTCAAAAACAGGAGGCTTCATTTTCATCAAATTCAAGAAACCTTGGCTATGGACTTGAGATTTTTTAACCAGATAGGCACAATAGTCTTAGCAGCATTTTGTGTTGGAGTAGATTTGGAAGTCATAGTGAGTTTTTTCCTCACTGATTTTCTTCATTGGCAGTCAAGCAGATAACTAGGATCTGCTATTGCTCTTTCTCATGTTCTTGCAATGTTCAAAAATAAGAATTTTACCTCTGTGAAATAAACATATATAAGAAAGCCTTATATGCTAGGTGAAAAAATAGAAATTCTCGCTAAGATATATTTTCTAAACCAGAAAAAATTCCTACTGCTTTACTGTCTAAAATGTCATCGCTCAACCATTTTCACTGGTTTGTGGTTGAGATGGGATTTTAAAAATCCCAAAGTAATCAAAGTCGTAGCACAAGGCACTTTTTGTTTTTTGGTGGGCTTTTTTTTTTTTTTTGGCAAATGATGCAAAATACTTTTCTAATGTAGAAATGAGAAATGTGGAAACATAGGTTGGAACTATAAGCATGGCCAGGCTGATTGTAACATAGTTGACTTTTTTTTTCATGTGGTTAATCACTCTTTTTTGTGGGTGGGGGAAGAAGAAATTAGACTAATTAAACTGTTATCATTGTCGTAGGAACAGCTCCCAATGTGCATTCATTCAAACTAAATATAGTTGTTAATCCTTTGATGTCAGACCTGTTTCAGATTCCAGTTTCTCTTCTTACATGTGCATTTTAATCCCCTTAAGACTCAGGTTTTTCATCTATGCAATGGAGATATGTATAAGGCTTGCCTCAAACAGTTGTTTATGACAAGTAAATGTGATGCTGTGGGTAAAATCCTCAGAATGGCACAGGACCTATGGTGATGGCTTAATAAGTAACTATTTTTTAATCTTTGTTTTTTACATTTATGGATAGATAATAGTTTTGCATACTTATGAGGTACCTGTGATATTTTAGCACAAGCATGCAATTTAAGTAATGATCCAGTCAGTATAATTGAGATATCCATCACTTCAAACATGTATGATTTGTGTTAGGAACATTCTAATTCTAGTCTTCTAGTTATTGCTACCAAATACTAGATCTTATTCCATCTAACTATATTTTTGTACCCATAACAAACCTCTCTTCATCCCGCCTCCCCACAATCCTTCTGTGCCTCTAGTAACCATCATTCTACTTTCTAACTCCATGAGATGAATTATATTTTTTGCTCCCACATGTAAGTGAGAGCATGCTATGTTTGTCTTTCTTTGCCTGGCTTATTTCACTTAACACAGAGTCCTCCAGTTCCATCCACGTTGTTGCAAAAAACAGGATTTCATTCTTTTTCATGGCTGAATAATATTTCATTGTATACATGTGCCACATTTTCTGTGTTCATTTATCTACTGATGGGCACTTAGGTTGATTCCGTATCCTGACTCTTCTGAATAGTTCTGCAATAAACATGCGGGTGCAGATATCTTTTCAATATACTGTTATTCCTTCCTTTGGATGTATATCCAGCGATGGGATTGCTGAATTCTATTTTACTTCTACTTTTAATTTTTTGAGGAATCTTCATACTGTTTTCCATACTGGTTGTACTAATTTACAATCCCACCAACAGTGTATGAGGGTTCCTCCTTTTCCACATCCTTGCCAGCATCTGTTATTTATTGTCTTTTTGATAAAAGCCAGCTTAACTGGGGTAAGACGATATCTCATTGTAGTTTTCATTTGCATTTCTCTGATATTAGTGATATTGAACATTTTTTATATACCTGTTGACCATTTGTATGTCTTCTTTTGAGAAATATATGTTGAGATCTTTGCCCATTTCCAGTCAGATGAATAACTATTTAATTATCATTCATTCATTATTTACTAAGCATCCTCTTTAACCAGTAGTCACATTTAGCGTATTTTTCTCAAAGACAGTGAGGAGTTTTGTATGTTTACATTATTTTGTTTATTTAAATGCATGTGTATGTTCCTGTATTTCCACAGAGTATACAAAGTGAAAGGTCCATGCTTTCCACCAAGCATAGTGATACCAATTTTTGTCCACATGTATTTTCTCTAACATTTTATTATGAACATTTAAATGCTCAAAAAAGTAGAAAATTGTACAATGAACACTCATTACCAACACATAGCTTACACAATTAACATTTTATTATATTTGCTTTAGCACATATCTATCAATCTACCCATGCTTTAATTTGATTTTTGCTAACAGCTTTATTGAGATATAATTTATATACCATAGAATTCACTTGTCTTAAAGGTAAAATATAATGACTTTCAATGTATTTACAGAGGGTGCAGCCATCCCCACACTCAGTTTTAGAGTATTTCCATCATCCCAGAATGGTTCCTCATGCCCTTTTGCAGTTGCTGTCTCTTCTCACCCTTAGCCCAAGTAACTACTAATCTATTTTCTGTCTCTACGGACTGGAAAAGCCATACATTTTTCCTTTTATTTTTAGCTGTAACACTTAATAATTGTACATATTTATAAAATACAGAGAGATATTTTTGATGCAAGTGTGCAGTGTGCAATGATAAATCAGGGTAATTTGGATATCTGTCACCTCAGACATTTAAAATTTCTTTGTGTTGGGAACTTTCAAAATCCTCTTTTCTAGATAATTGAAAATAGCCAATAAATAATTATTGACTAAGATCACCCTGCAGTGCTATAGGACACTAGAACTTATTCCTCCTATATAGCTGTCATTTTGTATGTTAATCAACTTCTCCCTAGCCTCCTCTTCCTGCTACTCTCACCAGCCTCAAGTAACCATAATTCTACTCTCTACTTTTACATGCTTAACTTTTTCAGCTCCCCCATATGAGTGAGAACATGTGGTATTTATCTTTCTGTGCCTGACATATTTCACTTAATGTCCTCCAGTCTCATATTGCCACAAATGACAGGATTTTCTTCTGTTTTATGTCTGAAGAATATTCCATTGTGTATCACATCTTTTTTTATCCATTCATCTATTGATGAACACTTGATTTTATATTTTGGCTATTGTGAATACTGCTGAAATAAACATGGGGGGGTGCAGATATTTTTTCAGTATACTGATTTTCTTTCCTTTGGATAAGTAACATAGTAGCAGGATTGCTGGATCATATGGAATTCTGTTTTTAGTGCTTGTGTTTTTTCTCTTTTTAAAATAGCTTTGTCACCCAGGCTGGAGTACAGTAGTACAACCACGACTCACTGTAGCCTCAAACTCCTGGGTTCAAGTGATCTTCCCACCTCAGCCTCCCAAGTAGCTGGGACTACAGGCATGTACCACCACACCTGGCTAATTTTTTTTATCATTTGTAGAGATGAGGTCTCACTGTGTTTCTAAGTCTGGTCTTGAACTCCTGGGCTTAAGTGATCCTCTCTCTTCGACCCCTCAAAATACTGGGATACTGACATAAGCTACTGCATCTGGCCTATTTTTAGTTTTTTGAGGAAACTCCATACTTCTTTCCATAATGGCTGTACTAATTTACATTCCCACTAAAAAAGTATGAGTTCCCTTATCTCTGCATCCTTGCCAGCATTTGTTAATTTTTGTCTTTTTGGTAATAGCTGTTCTATCTGGGATAAGATGATATCTCATTGTGATTTTAATTTGCATTTCTCTGATAATTAGTGATGTTGAGCATTTTTTCTTTTATTCGCTGGTCTTTTGTATATTTTTTTGAGAAATTTCTATTCAGATACTTTGTCCAGTTTTTAATGAGGTTATTTGAGTTTATTTTAATTTTTTTGCTGGTGTTTGAGTTCCTTGTATATTTTGGATATTAGTTCCTTATCTGATAAATAGTTTGCAAATATTTTATTCCATTCTACAGTTTGTCTCTTTACTCTGTTGATTGTTTCCTTTGCTGTGTAAGAGCTTTTTAGTTTAATACAGTTTTCCAGTACCATTTATTGAAGAGAATGTTCTTTCCCCAATGTATCTTCTTGGTGCTCTTGTCAAAAATCAGTTGAAGTAAATACATGGATTTATTTCTGGGTTTTGTATTCTACTTCATTAGTCTCTGTGTCTGTTCTTATACTAATGCCATGCTGTTTGGGTTTCTACAGCTTTGAAGTCAGGTTGTTTGATACCTCCAGTCTTGTTCTTTTTGCTCAATGTTGCTGTGGCTATTTAGGGTATTTCATGGTTTTCTACAAGTTTCAAGGTTGTTTTTCCCATTTCTGTGAAGAATGTTATGGTATTTTGACAAAAATTGCATTGAATCTGTAGATTGAAAAAGCCATACATTTCTAAGCAACATAATAAGAATTCATGGAGTGCTTTATACTGGAACTTCCAGGATTACAAAGGTCTTGAAACTGTCCATACCAGAGGGAAATTATTTCTTTTTAATGAAGTAAAGGGTATAGTGCATACATAAATCTTCCTGTATCTTTTTTGTCTTTATTCTCACTCTGATTTTTAGTGTCTAGAGCTCTAAATAATTCCCATTTTACTGATAAGAAAAAATGAGGGAAATCTGAGGAAGAAGACTGAAACTGGCAGAAAAGCAATGGTAATGGTGGAATTCAAGCCAGGAGGTCCCTGCTGTTCATTACTGCTCACTGCTGAGTCTGGCTTTGCTGAATATCACTGTACCTCCACAAAACATAACAGGATGGAAGAATACATACAGATTATCCAGCAGCTGATATTTTTGTGGGTTATCAGCTGGGGTGGTGATTGCTTGAACAGATTCCCCACTACGGCGTTTGAGAGTGAAATCAAAGAACAGCAGTGGCAGGTGTTTGGAAACTGCATTTGGAATTGGCCTCCTACAGAAAGAAGCTAGATACTGACCTCGTGGGTGATGAGAGAAGTCGACAGAGTTCTCAGAGGGAAGTTGCTTCTATGGCAGGTTTCCAAGCACACAGATTTAGGTCTCTTTCACATTAAATCCCCTGAAGATATATATAGGGGTTGGGGAGCAGGGAGCAATAGGGATGCCACCTTCATATGTTGAGTGTCTTCTCTTTTGGAGATAAAACTGTCAATGCTAACGCAAAGGAGAGTATTTAGGACTCATCAACTCTGAGTGCAATGAATGTATAAAAAAGCACCAGTTCTTCCAACATGCTGTGCAGCCACAGTTCCCATTTTTCTCTTTCCAAAAAGATTGGTTTCTGACTCATTCCCAAGTGACACTGTTCGACTTTTCACCTGGCTCACCAAAGCTCTGATTGGCCTTTCAAGATAGAGTCGAGTCATTGCTGCCCACATTTTCACTCACTGGTTAATTTCTCCCACATGTTATTCTCAGCCTTGGGAAGCAAAGAAACCAACAAAAAACCAAAGTCATTAGTGTTTGCTGTAAATATACTCAGATTTCCTCTGATTACTCAGTCACTGAAAATCACATAAAGGCAAAGTGGCAGAGCAGGTGACTTTTGATTCAAGCAACGTAACTTGATGTCTATTTGATGCAACTTTCTGTGAATTCTTGGCCGTGTACATGCTCAGTGTTGAGCCTTGAATGAATTAGTGAGGAGCACAGATAAATTCTGTTGTCTGTAATAAACACTTGAATCATTCCTGCCCCCTGCCCCCATCTTGTATGCACACACACTTATGTACATGTTTGCTGGAGTTCTGGAGGTATTGCTCTTAGAGGTCAATATGCATTTTCACCTCAGTTCAAGGTGAAGGGGACATTTGCTGCTTTGTAAGGGTCTTAACTATTTTATTTCCTCAAATATGGCAATTCTGTGGCAAGACTTTGAGTTCAGAAAATTAGGCAGGAATCTTATTTTATTCCAACAGATACTTTTTTGAGTTAACACCTCCAGTCACTATATCTCACCACATCTCACACATTAGTTATGAAAACCGTCTTAGAGATCATGGCTAAATGAACTGGTGAGCTTCAGGAGGAATAACTTTCTCTTGATTGTACTGATAGCAGCCTTAACACCTACCAGTTATAAAATTCCGGGCATGTTATTTAATCGTTTTTCAGCACCAACTGTCTCATATGCAAATAACATAGAATGATTCTAAGAAATAGGTGGTATTGTGGGAATTAAACATGGCATTCTAGGTTCATACTTGGAATGGAGAATTTTTTTTTATATCTGCCCGATTTCTATTTCCAGTTTTCCTATAGAGTAGCTCATTCTTTCTCTGGAGGGGTCATTATTATCTGTTTGGTGCTTATCCTACCCCATTCTCTGCAGATCAAGCATGGCTGGCCAATCAAAGTTTTTTTGTGACTCATGATAGTCCAGTGAGATTCAGACCTGTAACCTTGGCACATATATTGGTATAAAGAAACTGTCTTTTTGCTGGACTTAAGACTGGTGGAGTATAAACCTGGAGCTTCAAATAACCACTTCACACATGGAAACTTCTTGAGAGTGAAATAAAGCAGAAAACAGTAGAACCGAAATATGGGAAAGAGAAAGATGGAATATTCCTTATATTGGTTGAGATCTACATGGCCGTCTCTGAAATGAGCACTATTCTAGGACTTTTCCACCAAGAGGTGCCCTAAATATTCCTTATTTGTTTAAGCTGGTTTGAGTTGGCTTTTGGCATCTACAACTGAGAGTCTCAATTAACATGTTTTTCATTAACATAATTATTGAGCATAAAACCACCACAACACTACCTACCTGTGCCAGTCTACCTTCTTATACAAAGTTGATGTTCAATAAAGATGGAATACCTAAAGGCTTATAGTTAAGTAAGACAGAACCAAAGGAAAGGGCCACTTCATAATCCAATACAGGTGGACATCCCGAGTCACTTCATTATTCACACCTCTAATTCCTCAGGGCATACTGGGTAATATTCTAAGCTTTTTGTTTTTAAAAGCAACTTAATGATTATTTTGGTTATACCTGGATTTCAATAATTCATACTTTAAAAAATATATTTCCACAAGCCAGTGCATTCAAAATGAATTCATAAATTACTATCATTAGTGTGATTAAGAAATGTCATTCTCATATAGATCAAAATACTGGGCTAAGGCCACTTAAACTCATCTCCTTTTATTATTTTATCATGTACTCTGTGACCAAGTTATTCTAACAAGATGTACTGAAAGGAGGTACTAATGGACCAAACCTACTCAGGAGACAGACAGTCGCTAACCAACTGCATGATGAGAAAAAAATGAAAGCATCAGGTTGTTGAAAAACTCTATTACCCCTAATATTCCAGTTGCAGTCTTTCATATTCAGAGTGTGTTAATATTATTCATGGGAAAATGTATTTCTTAAAGTGGGCTTTAATTGTTCTTGAAACTAAGAGTCCATTAGAATGTCCCTGCCTGGTCACATAAAAACAGTTTCATGGAAGAAGGTCACTGAAACTGCTTCCTTCAGTTTCCCAGCTGAGTTACATTGGCAGGAGTAGCACCTTCTCATGAGGTCATGATCATAGAATACTTTGTGGAGAATCATTGACAGTACATCAATAAGAGCTCATAAAACATGTGCTGGAATTAATGGGGCATCAACAAGATCTCAGACATGAATTAGTTGTTCTAATGAAAATTAGATTATGTTTGCTAACACTAAGACATTGAATAATATCTCAACATATGTAACATTATAAGATATACAAGATACCTCATTGTCTTAATCTGTTCAGGCTACTATAACTAAACACCATAAACTGGGTGGCTTATCAACAATAGAAATGTATTTCTTAAGATTTTGGGACTGGCAAGTCCATGGTCAAGGCTCTGGCAGATTCAGTGTCTAGTGAGGGCCTGCCCTCCAGTTCTCAATGTGATCTCAATGGTGGAAGGAACAAGGCAACTCGCTGGGGCCTCTTTGATAAAGGCACTAGTCCTATTTGTGAAGGCAGAGCTCTCATAGCCTAATCACCTTCCCAAGGCTCCACCTCTTAATATCATCACCTTGGAAGTTAAGATTTCAATCTATGAATTTGGAGGGGGGTGCTCGGGAGGACACAAACATTCAGACCATAGCAATGACCTGAACTGCTGATCCTCAAGTAGATAATAGACTTGGTTGGTTTTAAATGCTACACACACATCAGGTACAAATGAATATCAAGGCATGTATGTGTGAATTCATGTTTTCACGAATTTAACTCATGACATACTGAGAGGGTGAAAAACTTGGAGGCAGATTATCTCAAAGTAACCAACATATAATAGGGTTCTAAATTTTTCTTACCCATACACTTATTGCCTTAAAACTTTGTTGGTTTTTGCTCAGTTACAAATATATTCCTTACTTATTGATAAAAAGTGAAAGTGTATTCAATGATGTTGAATTGGTCAGAGTCCAATCAGAAATGAAAAATCATGTGGTAATTGGGATAGGAAATTGAATGTAAAGATTATGAACTGTAAGAGGACATTAGAGTATGAAGAGATTGACTGACTGCCAAGAATTAAAGAGAACTTTACAAAACATCATAATAGCAGACATTAAAAGGCATCACTGAAATTGAGGGGTTAATTTGATCAGGTCTGTCTGCCCTCTTTGCTTTTGGTCATTTGCTTTTTGTTAATTTTTTTTTTCTTTTTCCATGAAGGTGAAGGTCAGGGTAGCTGAAGGCCTCACCACTAAATGCTGAAACTTAACCTTCATTGTCCACTTTATGGATAACATTCCTAGGTCACCATGGTAATGTTCTCTTCAGCTGCTTTTTCAGGAACTTGGGTCAGCTTCTGTCTAGTTTACACCCATTGAGACAGCAGTCCTTCAACTGGGCCTGCACAAGTGCCCAAGAGGTAGTCTTTTGACATCAGAGGGCTGGTATCACCACTACCACAAGGGCTGAGATAGGGGACCCCAGAAAGAACCTTCTTCCCTCAGGCTGATATCTGGACCTTGTGGGATTTCTCAGACCTTCCTGATTTTACCAGTTAATTGTCTTTATTGGTTACATGAACTGCATAAAGAAATTCAGGTTTTTCTCTGAAGAATTGGCAATGTGATGCCAGATGTGAGATCTAGAAGAAGCAGTTTATAGGTTTTCTTCAGCTAAATTGTGCAGAAATGAAACTCTAATTTTCCATGCATAGGATATGACCTATATATTCAACTAATTTTGAAAATTTTATTTTCTGATGATGACAACGTGGTAGGGTATTAAATGAGACTGTTTAATCAAAAGCTGACAGAAAGTGACTTAATACCAAAAGAAAGGGTAGAATTGTTTTGTTAATCCTTTCCTCTGCCAAACTGATGGCTGATGATTAAATATTTTGTAATATCTTAACAGAAACATGGACATTTCAGATAATCATAATATTTAAACTCACTTTTTTGACTAATTCATGTCTTTCCATAGCCTCAATGAATTCATACTTAATTTTATAACAGGACATTAACATTCAATGAAAATGTTACCTTATTAATGAGTATTTAAACCCATAGTTTAAGGTTAGTTTGCTTTAGATCAATATTTGGGTTTGAAACTTGTAGAAACTAATGATCTATGGAATTCTTTGGGGGTAAAGATTTTAAAACATATCCCACTTTTATGATTTATAGATTTACTTAGGCTAATTTCTAAGCAGGTTTTCCCAGATGGAAATACTTTAGTTAAATATCGCTTTTTACATATTAATTTTTTTTACTGGAGAGTAATTTTAAGAAGCACAGATTTGAATCATGGTAGAGATGTGTTTATTCATATTTTTAGACAAAAATTAAATTTTATGTATACCTCAATCAATTAGTAAGAATCTTCTTAGTTTTCTCTCTCTTCCTTTTACCTCCCTTTTCATTTGTCATGAATATAATATTAATGCGTGTATTATGGGAGAAAGTAAGAACTGTGAATTATGACTGCATTGACTTGAGTTCATGTAACAAAGTTTATCAATAGGTTGTTAGAACTCAGGAGTCCTTAATTTAAATTCAGAAACTTATTTATAATTAATGTGCCTGAGTTTCTATTTATCAATTTGTTGTGAACTTTCATTTTATGGTAAAACAGATACCATTCTTTCTTCCTGAATATTTGGTAAGAGAATTTTTTTCCCCAATATTTCGCCCTTTATCCAGAAGAGGCACCTGACATTCTGTGTGAACTACACCCCTAGCCTGACCCAGCCCCAAGCAAAAACAGTCACCATGATGATGATATTAGTAGCATTTGAAGAAAGTCTATGGCTACTGGATAGCTCTCAAGACACACATAGATGATTTTAAGTAGTGCTTAGTTTAACTTCTAATCTCTCAAAGGCTTAGTTGCCAAAACAATTAGCAGGTTTAGTCAAGGAGAAGGAAACAGTCCATCTGCTTCTTTTGTGCCATTGAGAGCAAACAGCCAACTGATCGACTGAATCCCTCAGACAATTAGTCAGAACCATTTGCAGCCCCCATGTTCCTGTAACAACCTTGTTGACACATTTATAGGTGAGAAGACTGATGGTTTTATAGGAAGTGAATTTTCCTTTTAAACATATAATAGCGCCTTATAAATAAATGGTGTTTATAAGTAATAGTGTAAAAGGCTTTCTTATACATTCTAAAATCTGACTCTCACAACAGCTCTTTTGTAAAATGGGTGATTTTACAAATAAGGCAATAGGGTATCATAGAGGTAAAGTGCTTACCCAAGTTTATATATGAGCTGGGATTAGAACCACCAGTCTTTTGACTGCCAGTCCAGTGCTTTCTCTACTGTGCTTTTGGAAATGCTGAAGAGAATGGGATGCTCTTGAATATTTTATGGCAAATGATCTAGGAATACCCATATCTTCTTCCTAAGTATACCAATCCACTTTATGGTGTCCCCTTAGGAGACCAGTGAACAAAAGAAGCTGTTTAAGAAAGCACAATAATATTGCATGTGTAACTAAGAATGTACAAATTAGCAGGTCAGAACTCTTGTAAATTAGGAGCAAATTAAGTCATCTAGTTAAATGCAAGACTCTTGCATCTCTCTTGAACACAAAAGCAAATCTAAAGCTGTTGTCATTGGTCAACTCCAAAGGACCACAAAGGAGGGCAGAGAAGAGAGTACCAAAAGATGTATGATTTAGAAACTAACATAACCCTTCTTTTTTAAAAATCACTCCAGCTGCGTAGAGAGAAGGAGCGCCATGCTCACCCTTGCATCACATGTATGTGACCTTTGACTATACAGTGACCCTGCGCACTAGTAAACAGGGACCATTCTGTGACACAGACCTAGTATGTCCTAGAATCTGAGCTGTTAAGTGTCTATCACTCTCCTTTGGAAAGACACAGAGTAGACAGGGAGGAAGGAGAGAAAAATCTTGCTTCCTTCCCTTCCTTTAGAGGTCAGCATGCCCCTCTGAAGTGCTGTGATTTTTACAAAATCTTTTCCAAAGAACTCATGTATTTTCCTTTACTGACTTGTACTGCCAGGGAATAAAGTAGACATACTTCCTTTTATCAGTCTAAGCTTTGCTGCACAGAAACAGAAAGCAACTTAACCATGAACACAGAATTGTAAGTGCTGTTAAGTGGTTCTTTTTAGCCACACTAATTTCTGCCAGAGAAAGCTTTGAGATGATAAAGCTCTAGTGTGGATATTTTGATAGTTTTCTTTGATTGAGAGGGGAGAAAATCACCACCATAGATATAAATCATCACAGCATATTTTGGGCTTGCCTATTTAAACTAAAGAATGAAGTTTTTATGTTTTCACAGTGGTTACGTCAGTTAACTGAGGTTATAAGAAATAAAGTTGCAAAATAATACTATTTTTCATAAAATTGCAAATAAGAATAATTATTTTATACTGAAAGTTTTGGTACTTGATCCTATTGGAAGGAGTATAAAATAAATGAAGTCTGTCTCTATTGCAGATTTAAACAGAAGGAAAAGAATGCGGCAGTTGCTTGGTGATGTTTTGTGTTACTTTTCCGTATAATCTGAGAGTAGCCCAATTACTGTCTGGGGATATTTTTGGACTAACAATACTATTTCCACAGGAGAGTCAACATATAATGGAAGAAACTGTTGAGAAGTCCAATTCTTCATGGCTTTTAAAGAATTGTGTTTTCAGCTTACACATGAATCAGCTCAAAGAGAAATAGTACTTAGAGTGAAACACAGAACACATATCCTGTGCTCCAACTAAGTGTGCTTTTTCTAGGCTGTGTTAAGTCACTTCCCATGGTGCCTTGGGTGTAACATTGCTGCCTTTTAATTTCCTTTGAACTGGATCATTAGTTTTCCTTATGACATTTTTTAAGACAAATGACCCAACTTTTCCTGCTCTTTTCTAGGCAATGGATAGATGGCTGTGAGTGGGCAGAGGAAAGCCTATGTGGCAGGCACACTAGCATCCCATTTAATTTAATGCTTGATTCAAAAGTTTTATTTTTCATCCTCAGTGGAACCAAAAACCCAAAAAGCCTTCACTTTGGAACCAAAGCCAGGAAGTGTAGGGTGTGAGAAAGACATTATATCTGTAACTGGAAAATCTTGAAGTTTTGCAAATTGTCTAAATAGTGCCACATGAAAATTTAATTCCAGAGATTTCGTTTTGCCCTTCTGTCATGTAAATTTTGTTTTGTAAACTATTAGCCCTCAGCTTTGGCCTGATCAACACCTTACCCTGCCTTAGTCTGCAGTAATACAGCCTAAAATCAAGTTAGTATACTAGCAAGCTGTATAGATGCTTTACACAGTTTCAGGTGGGAGCTGGTAGGGGCTTTTTGTTGAAATGAATGAGCTTAGGAGAATCTTCTGCAAAGGTTTAGTCCCTTCTCCTCCCCTGCTTGTGGTGTTATCCTGAGTCTATCTATGACTCTGTGTTTAGATAAGAATGTTTCTAATGAACCCTTCCAGTCTAGTACATACATGAGAACTAATAAAGTACTCACTGATCCTTTGAAAAGTTTGCTCTATTTAAATAAATATTCTTAGACCCTTCTTTGCAGTTTTTTTAGACAATCCTTGTTTTCTTAAATATTAAAAATGTAACATATAAAGCAACCATGCTAAATGGTGACAAGTTCTAAATTAGCAGTGTCTAAATTAATGAGGTTTTACTGTACATCGAAGTATGATACATCTCTAGCACCTGTGCCTGATGAATTTTTATTCCTAGTCATTTGGTGTTATTTAATTATAGTTAGAGTCTTCAACATCACCTAGTTTAATTGCCATATTAAAAACTATTTTGAGAGTTGATTTGCCTAACCTCAAAATTTAGTTTGGGAACTGAAAATGCCATTTATTTGTCCTACATAAGTGTTATTGGTAAGAATTAAGTGCAGGCATATATTGTTATACAAACTGTCATTTTGATGTAGACTACATAGCATATCTTTGTATGTGTTGTATGTAACACTTAGCATATGGTGACTCTTAAGTAATGATGTGAGATGTGTGTGTGTGTGCATTGGAAGAAGTGTGGTGAAATAAACTACATTTTCATCTCCTATTTCCTGGGAAGCATTTTAAGTTGATATTTATTCTCTTGAACAGAGAGCAGAAAAAAGATCAACTTATCCCTGACAGATTATATGATTTCATGATTATTAGTCCTCCCTGAATTTTGGATGAAAACTAGATATGGGGGTGGTGATTGGCACTGGATCATATATCTTAATCATACCAGTGAGCTTTATCTTTCTTTAATGATCCTTATTGATTGATTGATTAAGATATGGTCTTGTTCTGTCACCTGGGCTATAATAATCTCCTTAACTTTTTATTTTTAAATAATTATAGGTTCATAGTAAATTGTAAAGAAAGGTACCAGGATGTACCATGTACTCTTTGCACAGCCTCCTCCAGTGTTAATTAACATCATGCATAATACCAGTATAATATCAAGGAATACCAGGAAATTGACATTGGTAAAATCTACAGAGCTTATTCAGTTTTCACCGGTTATACTTGTACTTATTTGCGTGTGTGTATGTATATCTATGCTCACATGCATACCTTCATTACCCTCCAGAATTAAGATATTTAATGTAACATTGCCACAGAGCTCCCTTAAGCTACCCTTTTATAGCCACAGCTACACTTCCTCACCCTCTGTCCCAGCCCTCACAACTACTAATTTCTTCTCTGTCTCTATGTCTCGAACACTATATAAATGAAATCATATCATATATATCTTTTTGAGATTGGCTTTTTTCATGCAGCATAATTTCCTTGAGGTTCATCCAAGTTGTATGTATCAATAGTTTATTTCTTTTAATTGCTTAGTAATATTTCAGAGTTATGGATGGATTACAGTTTGATTAACTACTCACCCATTGAAGGACATTTGAGTAGTTTCCTGTTATTGATTATTATAAATAAAGAGGCCATTGACATTCTAAGGAAAGTAAGTTTTAATTTCTCTGAGAGAAATACCACAGTGCGCAATTTCTAGGTGGTATGGTAAGTCCATTTTTAGTTACAAAAGGAACTGCCAAACTATTTTCTAGAGTAACTGTACCATATTACATTTCTAGCAGTTATGTATGAGCAATCCAGTTTTTCTGCAACCTCACCAGCATTTGGTGTGATGACTCTTTTTCAGTTTGGTCATTCTGATATACGTGTAGTGAAATCTCATTGTGGTTTTAATTTGCATTTTCCTAGTTTCCTAATGTCTCCTGGTGTCAAACACCTTTTTATATGCTTGGTTGCCATAGAAATAACCTCTTCAGTGAAATGTCTGTGACTTTTGCCTGTTTTACAATTAGATTAGGTTTTGAGAGATCTTTATTCTAGGAACAAGTCCATTGTCACATATGTGATTTGCAAATATTTTCTTCTAAACTCTAGTTTCCCTTTTCACCCCCTTCATGGGGCCTTTTACAGATCAAAAGTTTCTAATTTTGATGAGGTTTATCAGTGTTACCTTTCTTTGATTGTTGCTTTGATGTCTAAGCACTCTTTGCCTAGTCCTCAGTTTAGAAGATCTCGTATTTTTTTCCCAGAGATTTTAGTGTTTTGTTTTTTAGATTTATGACCATGATCCATTTTAGTTAACTTTTAATAAGGTATGAGATTTATGTTTATGCTTATTTCTTTTGCTTATGGTTATCCAATTGCTCCAGCACCATTTGCTAAAAAGATTATGCCTCCTCTATTGAATCAAAGAATGGTTATTTTATTTTTTGTAGAGAGAAGGTCTTGCTATGTTGCCCAGGCTAGTCTCAAACTCCTGGCCTCAAGAAATCCACCCACCTTGGCTTACCAAAGTGTTGGTATTATAGGGGTGAGCCACTCTCCCTACCTAGCCTGATGTTTTTAAAGATACACAGTCCTTAAACCACATGTTCTACATAAAAATAATTAGAAGTGTTTGAGCATCTACCCTATGCACGGCGTATTTCCAAGCATATTCCCTGCATTATTAACTATTTATTATTTGCAGAAAAAAAATCATGCAGTGTAGTGTTATTATCATCATTTTAGAAATATGGAAGCTTAGTTTTGGAAAAATTAAGTGATTTGCCCAAGGTCATAAAGACAGTGTGACACAAAGGTAGAATCCATGTCTGTCTGACCTGAAAGCCCATGCTATCCTTAGTAATAAAATGTTTTCTTACCAAAGGATGCTCAGAATTAAGGCTTTTCATCTGTCAAGTCTTTATTATGTTGTATAGTCAGGACTAAAGACCTCTTTAGAAGACCCTTAAAAATACATTTTTCTATCTCAAGAACTCAGTTGGAGGCTGGTTATGAAATTTGACCAGGCATTTGACATATTATCCATGTCCACTTTAAAAAATAAAATGGTAATCTTCATCCAGAATCAGTTTTTGACAACACGCTTTGTTGTGCCAGTAGTTACGGACTGAGCATCCAGCACAGTTTTGCTCCCTTTTACTTGGTTTGTATTTAGCAGAACTTCTTCCAAAGCTGTGTTGATTTTTAGCAAAGGTCATGTAGCTAAGGATGACTTTCCTTATTTATTGAGTCTCTAATTCCTTTTAAAAATCTTGATAGGCTATTTTCCCGGACATTAACCCATAGTAATGATTTCTTTGTGATTTACATGTTACACCCTCAATTTACATATATTTCTAACGTGCTACTCTTCATGTCATGGAGGATTGCATAGATATGGCATACTAAAACAAAGTGAACAAGAGGGTCACCTGAAACCATATGTTGCTCGGAAGGGGATTGATAGTGGAGTTTTACCATAGTTTCACTTTCTTTCATAAACATTTGCTACTTTGGTCACCTTCAGCAAATAGAAAATCTCATGGATAGAGCAAAAATCAGAAGATGAATTGCCTTGCTTCCTCTACTGATTACTTACTGAATGACCTTGAGCAGCCTCTAATTCTTAACCTGCCCATCCTGCAAGTGCAGATCACAAAGGAAATAAATGTTTTGCTCTTGAGGGTTAGCTTTTATTGTTTTCCTGTTTTGTGAAATGTATAAGCTGGTCTTTTGAAAGCAAGAGGAAATATGTTGGTCTTTTACAAGAGCCATAAAAGAGGGCTCATCTAGGATATCCAGGGGTGGGTATGGTGTAAGGCATAGGCATGGGTAATAAAATGACTCAAAACATTCTCTAATAATGCAAGCTCCCTGAGGACGGGGATCTGTGTATTTTGTTTCCTGTTCTATCTTCAGAGTCAACGATGATGTCTGGTACCATCCTCTGTCTGCTATTTCCACATCTTTATGTGGAGCTTGTAAGGTATGAAATCAGCCAGGTGAGCCTTGGAACCGTTGGCATCTATTGCCTTCATCGTGCCCATTCAAACCTCCCAGGGGCCCAGCCCAGCTATCCTGGGGAAACACACCTGAACCAAGAATAAAGAATCTCTAATATTCTTGGTCAATCTGCTTTCTGTCCTCTGGTCTCAATATTCTTTCTATAAATTAAGAAGGTAACTACAGACCTCACTGGTGTATTGTTAACACAGAATGAGATGATACAGTGGAAAAACTCTCCAAATGACAAAGCACTATCTCCATTTAAGAATATTGCCTCTGTTATATCATAGTGAAGTCGTTCCAGAGCTGTTTCTGCTCAGACTGACTGGTTCAAACCATGGCTATACTGCCAGAATTTAAGATACTTTGAAAATGGGCACAGTCTCATTTTTCCTATAGGTAAAAAGGAGTTCAAGATCAGGGAAATCTAAGGATTCAGAAGGATGATAAATGTTAGAACATGGATTCAGGATGCTTGGACTCATATACTTGGCCCTGCTGCTTACAGAGCTTCTTGGTGCCTTAATTTCTCTGTCAGTTAAATGCCATATGGTAAAAAGACTCTTACCTCATTGGATTGATGTGAGAAAGAAATGTCTACATAAAATGGTCAGCAATATGCCTGGCACATAGTAAATGTTGATACATTATTGTTAATACCTCCACCTACTCTATATATTGACTCTCTGTCATCCCTCTCTTCCTCCTTCCCCGGATCTTGAAAGATGAATGTGACTAGAAACAAAATTTTGTTGTGTTAAAGTCCACCTGGATGTTCCCTCAGATACTAACTAAATTTCTTTCTTTCATATGCATTCTTTGGAAAAAAAGTCTCTTCCTTTTTGCTAGGAATTTTCTCATTTCTTCTCCTCCTGCTTTGGGAGAAGGGGGGAAAGCATGTGCAAGAATTATTTTTTCTTGTCCCCAGATGTCACCAGAGTGAACACCTGTCCTAGTTCCAGCTCTGGTGAACTCCAGCAGACCTGCTCAAGTGGACAGCATTAGGAACCTTGTCAGTTTTGCAGTGCTTTTTGCCTGAAGCCACCTCAGGTCCCTTATGCTGCAGGTATGCTGAGGGGCCTGGAGGTGACAGGCTATTTTGCATCCATGTATGCTGAGGTCCGAATGCTGCAGGGCTGTAAGGCTGGTTGGACTTCACTCTCTTTTCTCTCCCCCTCCCGTGTCATTTTTATTTGTACTTTCTAGATCTTTTCCACTTTTGCAAGTTCCTTTTAGCCACAATCTGAATGCAGTCCTGTATGGGATAAAGGAATATCATATGTGTATGTATTTTAAAACAGCAACACAATTCACGACTCTGTTGCAGAATGTGAAGGAGCAAGTCTCTCAATTGGCTAACTGAATCAAGCTCTGGTGGGTATCTTGGGCTCTGAGCTCTCCTGAAGTTGGGCACTGACCCTGAATCAATTGGTCCGATTTCCCTTTCTCCGTATTTGTGTAGAAATGAGAAGAAATTCTGTGTGTGTTAATAATGTAGGGTAACTTAGGAAAGGTGACGTAACTTTCCAGGCCATAGTTTATATTCCTTATAAAGTAAAGATAATTTGAATGTTGAACCACTGTTGGCTAAAAGGCAGAATTAGTTATGACCTTACTCGGAGTACTTAGTTGAGACTGTTGGGGGAAAATTCTCAGTTTAAGATTCTTTTAAGTCTGGGACATTAAGAATAGGGTGATTGTGAGCCTTCTGTACATAACTGACTTTCAATACATCCTCATTAAAAACAAAAAAGCTAAATGATTGTCAAACATTAAAAATATTCATCATGTTAATTTCTCATAATCCTTATGCAGTGGCAATATTGCATAAAGATTTGTTTGTAAAGTGTAACGTTGGGGCTTCTTATTTTATAAATGGAAGAAATTCCCAGTTTGGTTAATACAAAACCCTAATAAGAACCAGTAAATGCAAATACTTGATAAAGCTGTATAATTGTAGACTATTAGTGGGGAGAAGACTTCAATTTGCCTTAGGCTTGATGTTTCTAGAAATAAAATTATTGAGAAAAGATTAAGATTGAGATAAACCATTCAGAGGGAAAAAAAAAGTTCGTAAAATGACGGAAACCAGACCTCAAAGTAAACATCTTATCACAGTTGGCTTACTTGTTTGGAAGACAATGTAAGGTAAATGCACCTGACAGCAATAATTTAAGTATATCCTGAGAATGGCCCTGTATGACAGATGCACCTGAATGTGTGTTCAGAGCTGGGACTCTGGGAATGGCCAACCCAGAGATGCACTCCTTATCTATGATAAACATCTGAGCCCTGAGTTTTTTTTGGTGGGGGTTGGGTGGTAGATGAAGTTTGCCAGGTGGAGGTCATTAGGGGATGGTGTTAAGTAAAAACGCTGTGTAAACTGCATGATGTTTGCAGGCGGTTGCAGTTTTCCTGTCCAGCCCACAGCCACCGGACTGTAGGAAGGTAAATACATTGCCCAGCCCATCGCCATGGGACCATTTCTGTAACTAAGGCTGTTCTCCTGTCCAGCCCTCTGTCACCGGACTCTCTCCCTGGCATGGAGCCCCTAATAAAACCCCAGATCTTATTTACTGGCTCTGGGTCTCTTCTTCAGCCTCTTGAACCTGGTGCCTTCCCTGTTGAGGGTAACGGGCTCAGCACAACAGATCACCCACACACAGAAACTCAATTCAAGTGGTTGTAAGCACAAAAAGAAAGAGATTTGCTTAGGTGATTACAATAACCCGGGACTAACCAGATGCAGGAATGTAGACAATATCCCCAAGAACTTGGTCTCCCCCAGCCCCTGACTCTGCCTTTCCCATGGTGCCCTCACAACCGGGCAGATCCTTTTTACCATGTCAAGATTGCTTCGGGAATTCCAGGCGTCAACTTCATTAGCTCAGCAATTCCACTTGGGGGAAAATGTCTTTCCCAGCTCTTTTATTCACAGTTATGACACTCTGTCTCAGTACGTAGTTTGAGTCATAAGGTGTCACTGAGAAAATCACAATTGTCAGGGCTTGAGATGTGTCATTTGTCCTGTGTATCAAATGGCATGAGAAGAGTGTTATTTCCCCAGAGGAAATTGAGATTCTGTTATCAATAAAGGGGGAATGGCTGCTCAGGAGGCAACAAGAACTTGGGTACCCTCCACCATCCATCTGCCAAGTCTGGATTTGAAAGGAATAGGATAGGAGAAAGTCAGGACTAAGAGCAAGTAGGGCCAAGAAGGAAGAAAAAAGCTGAAAAGGGAAAATCAGAAAGCCCTCCTGAGGTCCATTTCGCCCACTCAGTCATAAAAGAGCAGAATTAAATTAAGGCTGCTAAAAGTAGGGAAGGCACACCATTGACCCAATATAGCCCTGACAAGGAGATTTGTTCGGTTTTTCATGAGTACCCTCCAGAGCCAGACATGGAGTGTCTCCTCTTGGGTGGACCACTTTAGTGTGATTCATGGATTTCAATCCCACAGCCTCTGAAGGCCCCTATCTAGAATAGCACCAAACAATGAAAAATGTCTCTAGAAACATTTATTGTTCTTTCATCTTTCTCTATCTCCCAAGTATATTGAGACTAATTTATTAATGTTAAGTCATACAATAAATTAATTCTGGGGGAAAAATCATTTCCAGGGAGTAACCATATGCTCTCATCACCCACAGCTTTGTGCCTGCCTCGTCATCCAGTGTGATGATTTTAATCCAGACTTCTACATGTATTAACTGTGGAACCCTGGGCAAAACTGGCTCTCAATTTGCTTATCTGTCCAAAGGGGACACTAATAATACACCCTGCAGTGGTACACATGGCTGTTATTATTGTTTTTGCATTTTGGCTTTATTTGGAAACAGTCTCAGAACTGATTTTATAGGGTAAGATTATAGTATGAGCTTATCCTACAAGATATACTTGCTTACTAAGAAAGTACAATACACCAATGCTTACTATTAGGTGTTTAGAAACCAAACTAGGAATCACATTACTCCTGGCTCAGCCTGGCCCCTTGATACTAACTAACTCCACTACATATTTTGTCCCCATGGTGTCCCCATAGCCTCTATCCAGGCTTCCTAGGAATAACTCACAAAACTTCCTATTCTCAAGAAACTAGCTGTTTTCCCAAAATCTTGATGTACTCAGTCAGCTAAGAGTTATCTTGCATGACTTAAAATTTCCACCTATTATTTATTTTTAGGTGACCAGTCTCTAAGGCAGAACAAAAATTATTTGAGTGGGGATTTAGACAGGGATTCAGAGAAAAAAGAAATTTTTAGCTAAATTAGGCAAGACTAAATGATCTTTCAGTCATTTTTTTTTTCCTTTTAGCAATTTCCTTCTTCCCTGGATTCTGACCCTGCAGGACAAGGATCTATTTTCAAGTCAATTACTATTCCTAAAAGATATAATTACCTACACAATCAGAAAAGAAACCCAATTTCTCTTATTATGGTAATGTAGTAGTAATTTTTAACTACAATACATAGTCTAGAAATGGTATTTGCTTTCTTCTGACTTCTCATTGCTTTTAGTTTCATACCATACCATTCCCAAATCTCCAGCTTATCAGCAAGCAGCGATAAATGGCAGCTTGTAGATTATTGTTAAGCAAGAAAACAAAACAAAATAAATTATTAGTCTATAACATACTGTTGTGGCTAATCTACTTCTTATTGGGTAACATTCAGAAGCCTCCTCAAGAACTCAGACACTACACCCTTGGGAGTGTGAATGGTGACAATGGATACAGACTGAGCTGCCCAGAAGCCTGTTCATAGTCTCAGATGCTAAGTTCTAAGGCTCAGCTCCAGTTCCCTGCCCACAGTTTGACATTTCCTATACTTTTAAGCTACTTAAAAATAAAAGTTTGCTATGGCTATATGCTAAGTGCTAAGATGCATTTTCTCATTTTATCTACATGTCACTTCTGTGTTAGGAGTTCCAATATTCCCTTCTTTTGTCACTTTCATTTCATTCATTCATTGCATGCCCACTCTAGGCCAGGCAATATCCTAGGTGTTATGGATACAGCAATGAAGAAAACAAAGGTTTACATTTCAGTGGAGGAAAAAGACAATACGTGGAAGGAGAAGGAGAAGGAAAAAGAAGAGAAGGACGAGGAGAGATAAGGGAGATGATATTTAAGCAGAGACCTAAATGAAGGGATGTTGCAAGCTCAGGAGGAAAGTGTTTCAGGTAGAAGAACCATCATGTGCAAAGGTCCTGAGGCAGAAACAGTGCTTGTGAAGAACAGAGCATGGCCTCTGTGAGTGAAATGTGCTAATAGGGGTTGGAGGAATATGAGCTGATAGAGAGTGTCAAGGCCTTGTAGGCCAGGAAAAAACATGGGGTTTCTTTCTGTCCATCCACCATATTTTGGTGTGAGTAAAGGAGTGACGTGATTTACCTGTGAGGAAACTGAAGCTAAAGGAATATTAACTAACTCATCCATGTCACATATGTGGGAAGCTGCATCATCGGGACTCACATTGGTGTCTATGCAGTTCCCAAAGCTCAGTCATTTATAATCACAGCATAGCTTTTCAGTCACTTAGCAGACAATTCCAAGTATATGTGCTCTGTCATTGCCTTTATAAATAAGCTTAACTCTTACAACTAGCTTATTTCTTTTGAGATCTCTTCACTCATAATTTCAGTTGGCTTGTTTCTCATCTTCTTCCTTAATCTAAATGTCAGAAAATCTTCCTTTTCAGTCACAGATCTAATTAATTATCTCTTATGAAATTCACCAGATGTAAGTCTTCTTTTCCATTGCCCCTGCTACTATTCAGATTTCCAGTCTTGTCTGCTCCCACTTCCCAGGATTCGTGAACCCTCAATGATCTAGTACCAGCCTACATTTTCAATCTCATTCATCCTTATTCTCTCATGTCTCAAACTGGTCACCTTCAGGCTATATTTTGACCATATGCTATTCTTAAAAAAAATTTTTTGCATCAAATTATATTTCTGACATCTCTTTTAAAAATTAAATTGGAAGCACTGGGCCCATGTTCCCACAAAGCTGAAGCTGAGCAGTGGCTGCCCATTTTGGATGGGGCATGAGCTCTCCAGTTCCCCACAGTCTCCACCACTTTCTATAATCAGACATCTTCAGGCATCCATCTTGTTGCAGGCATTGACACAGTGAAGAATAGTGGCTATAAGTACTTTTGGGAGCCAAACTGCCTGGGTACCAATTCTGGCTCTGCCACTTACAAACTTATGTTGTTGCCTAGTTACTTAAAATCTCTGTGGCTGCCCTGTAAAATGTAGGTGACATGGTTTGGCTGTGTCCCCACCCAAATCTCATCTTGAATTATAGTTCCCATAATTTCCACATCTTGTGGGAGGGATCCAGTTGGAGGTAATTGAATCATGAGGGTGAGTCTTCCTGTGCTGTTCTTGTGATAGTGAATAAGTCACATGAGCTCTCATGGCTTTATAAAGGGGAGTTCTCCTGCACAAGCTCTCTTGCCAGCTGTCATTCAAGATGTGCTATTGCTCCTCCTTCACCTTCCACCATGATTGTGAGGCCTCCCCAGCCATGAGGAATTGTGAGTTCATTAAACCACTTTTCTTTATAAATTACTCAGTCTCAGGTATGTCTTTATTAGCAGCATGAGAACAGACTAATATGGTAGGTAACAATGATAACTACCTCATATTTCTGGTATGATGGTTAAATGCACTAATACCTGCAAAAGCATTTAGGAAAAAATAGCTGGACATAGAAAGAACTCAATAAAAGCTACCTTTTGAGGTTGCTGTTTATAATTCCCCCTGTATAATAGGTAAGTTGGTATACTTGTCAAAATGAACATGACTTTTACAATCTTATCTCCTTGCCCTTCTGTACTTAAATCCTGTTTCCCAGATAGATTTCCCAAATGGTCCAGTCTTCTATGATCACAGAATCTTATCTATGTCTTAAGTAAGGCTTACTTCAAATCTCACCAGTTTGTGAAACCATCACTGGCCACTCTATCTTGACATTGTTTCTCACTTCTTTCCATTTCTGTAGCTCTGATTTTGTGCACTACTTACTGCACACTCATTTCTCCTTTGCATTGCTATTTGACTGTCTTGTGTTAATATTTTCTCTCTCCAACCAGACTGAAGAACTCTAATGGTGATACATGGCAGGTGGTGATTGGGTCATGTTTCGACTTTCTGTCAGATAGTTGGCACTAATGCTATATAGCACAATAATTATTTTCTGAATTTTCATGGGGAGGATTTTATCATGACATTTTTCTTGGTTAATGATAGTAAATTAGAAGGTCAGAGGTTGGTCTAATGAGTGCAACACTGAAACAGGTAGTATGCTTTAAATAACAAGGTTCTGGGGTTGAAACATGTTTTTCACCCCTTCTAATATAGGTTGATGCAGAATGAAGGTCATTATTGTGTGACATTAGTTTCAGATTGAAGGTCATTATCATGTGGCAACTGGGTTTTGATTCAGTGCTTTCCTACTTTTTAGAAGCTGCAAACATAATTGGCAAATCTGTAAAAAAAATGACTAGAGCATCAGTTTCTTTGGGATTCTGAAAGTTGTGCAGGAATCTCTCTCTCTCTCTCTCTCTCTCTCTCTCTCTCTCTCTCTCTCTACCTGTCTGCTGCCTTTCTTTCTTTTCTATCTGTCTGTCTATCTATCTATCTATCTCTCATCTATCTACCATCTAATCTAATCTATCAAATCTGTCTATCTGTTGAGAAATAAGTATAGTTCCTGCTGGGCATTGGTCTTCAACATGGATAAAAGAGAGAACATGAGAATTCAATATTAGAATATGGGATAAAGACAATGAAATAATTACTGAGAAAAATATGAAAATCAATTACATCAAAATTGAACCACCTAAGATGATTGTTAGTGGAAGTAATTAGAAGTATTTTTCATTTAATGTCAGCTAATGCCTATCTAAAATTTAGTCAAATCTCAGAAGACTTTTTTAAACCTGGAAGGAAGATACTTGTGGCATTATTTGGATTAATCTCTGAAATGAACCACTTCCAAATGCCTTCATGGTGGGGAGGAGGACTATAATTATTGAGGTCACTTTCTAAATAATACTACTGAATCTATCCATATGTGCACCAAAGTGATGCTTGATGGCTAGTTATTTCCTCTGTGGAAATAAAGATGAAGGTAAAGTAAAGTAAAGGTAAGGTAAAGGAAAATTCAAGATATATAGGAATATTTCAAATAATCCCAGGATTTAGCAGTAGATCTACCACAATTAAGTCCCAGTTCTCTGAAAGTTACCTTCTAGGATGTTCATCTCTGACTCTATTGTACTAAGGGTAATTTTATTATATAAGCAGAAAAGAGTATTAAGATAGTTTGATTGGTTAGAGAATGCTAAATTAATCCTGCCTCCAGTAAGCCAAACCCACAGTGCCAGCCTATACAGTATAATAAATAAAAAAGGTAATTTGACACTCTGGCCAAAAAACTAGCTTTGGAAGTAACATCCATTTGGCCTCATTGAAAAGGTGGGGAGAAAATGAATTTTGTAATGAATAACTTGTCACTCAAAAGATATTTGGTTTACAACAGAAAATAAAAATCATTCTGAGGGGTGGCCATTTTGCCTAAAAGGAAACAGTAAATCAAATAAGTGCTAGTGAAACAGATGAAGAGTATTTATTCATCTTTGAGTCATCTACTGGCCCAAACAATTAGATTAAAGTGGAGTGATTCAATCTGAGAAATGTAAATGGATAGAGAAGGATAAAGAATACTCTTTAGTTCTCAAATGACTTTCTATTAAATATTATTCTTTCTCTTTTATTAGGTTTGGCTTACAAACCTATATTTTGTAAATCTTGTTTGTGTCCAATTTAGAAAAACATAATCCATTTACGTTTATTGGTTTGGTTCTGATTGGAGTAATCATTAAATCTAGAAAATGAAAACTATTCACCAGCTCTTCAGAGCAGCAAGGAAATACTGAGAATTGAGAATTTTTTCTGAGGTCTTAGTGTACAATCAGTAATCACCACTATTTTTCCTTAAATGTGACATTTATTGTGAAGGGACCTATATATCCCACTTTATATCTGGTGTTTAGAGCTAAATATTGTCTCTATGTCCATCAGGTGATACCAGGGTCAATGGCCACAGCACAGGGGATCACTAATAGAAAACCAAACCCCATTCTTGAGACCTTTATAGGTTTTTTTTTTTTAATTTTGTTTGCTTGCTTGTTTTTTTTGTGAAGGATAATGATTTATTTTTTAAGGGACCCTAGGCTTCTTAGGATTTTCTCTCTTCTGAAGATATTGACTAAAGTGTCCAAAGTGGGGATGGTTGGAGATGGGCGAATAGGAAGTGAAAGATTAGTCCATTTCTCTGGCTAATAGGCAGTTAAGTCTGTAATACTGATATTTCAGTTTTAACAAACATTTTTAATTAACAGAAGAGAGGCTAATGAATCAATTTACTGATAATTTGTGAATAAATTAATTTGTTAATGAATCTATTTACTAATAATTGTTCCCTTTCAGAAGACTAACTCTGCTAGAGTACATACTATTTATCAAAGCCAGAAAATCACATTAAAATACTTTCCAAATATTAGATTCTAACATCAGATCAGATGGCTACTCCAGGTACCTTTAGATTGAGGCATTATAACAATCCTTTCAGGTATGAGTAGAATAAATGAATTTTTATTCCCACTTGGCATTGGATGACTCTGGAAGGAGGTCCTAGTGCCTACTTACTGAGGAGTTTCCAGTTTCTAAATACACTTCCTCACTTCAAAAAGTCTTCCTTAAGCCATAGGGGAAACACTGTTTTTTCAATATGAGGGGTTTTCTCAAAACAGGACTTCCTTAGCTCTGAAGTGTGTCATAGTGGTCAGAGCAGAGACTGGCTAGGAGACCAAGACCTTGATTAGGCTACCATTGGTTACCATGTCTGTAAAGTGGGGATAATAATAGTACCTATCTCCATGGATTGCAGTAAAAAGTCACATTTTTAACAGTGCTTAATCTGTGGTATTACTCTTAGGTGCCCACTCTAAGAGATGAAGGTGTCATTGAAATAATCTATCTGTAAAATTATTTTTGTGTTTCTTAAATGCACATAGCCTTGTACATAGTTTAATATACATGACCTTGGCATTGTATAGAATATTATTTGGACACTCTGGAAGATGAGGACAGCTAATGTGATTCTAGGGTTATAAGTTTGGGGGTTAATTATAATATAAATCAATCTGGGTAACTGGGAGAAGATTGGAGAAAATTTGATACATATTTATGTATCAAGTGATTGCATTTGCTCTTCTCTCTCTGCTGCCACCATCTGTCCCCAAAACTTTTGTATAGGAGCCACAATAGTCACATCCCTGGGACATCTTTGTGCCCCCTCCAGTCTTTTTTCCACACGGCAGCCAATATCATTTCTTATGATTCTCTTCTACCTCATGTTATTCCTGTGCTTGGCATCACTCATTGGTTGGACTTTGGATAAACAGAAAGCATCAAGCTCTTGCCGCCTTTCCAGCTTCATCTCATATCTTCCCTCACTCACAAAGCTCTGCTTATGCCAGGCTTCTTTCTGGCCCTTGACGACATGGAATTCTTTCCAGCCCCAGGGCATTTACAACCTGCTGTTCTGTTATACGGGACATCTGCCATTCACACTTTCTATCTCTCACTCCTGCTCATCCTTTAGATCTCAGCTAAACATAGCTTTCTTGGACGGCACTCCTTTAAAGTCCAGCCACCCGACCCCAGAATTTAAATTAGTTTCTCCCCATCCTTAATCTAAGTTCCAACATGGCATACTGACTTTTTCCTTTGTATAACTTATTATAATTTGTGGTGTTGTGTTTTCCATATGCTTGTTTAACCTCTGTCTTCCCCAATAGACAGTTAACTTCATAAAGCCACGAACCGTGTCTGTTTTTTGTTATTTGTTTGTTTTAATACTGTACTCTTCCTCAGACAACATGTGGTTGGTGCTCAATTAATAGTTGTTGAATCAATGATTACATCAACAGATGAAAACCTAGTGTGTGACAAGCACCGGGCATGATACCCATGATTTTATGTAATCCTCACAATAACTTTCTGAGTTCATTATCATTAATGTAATTTACAAATGAGGAAATAATATTTCTTCATGCAGTGAACTTAGAAGGGACTGTTATATCCTCTAAAAAGTGGCCAATCTTCCCCTAGAGTATGAGGTGGACTTAGTGACTTGCTTCCAAGGAATAAGGCATGGAAACTGATAAAATGGTAAAAAGAGTGACTTCACAGTAGATAAACCTAGAAGACATTACCTTAACCAAATGACCAAGGTTTGTATATCCAATCATAAGTTATCATGTACCCTCTGATATTATGTGATAAGAAAGGAATTTCACCCCTGTGATTTTCTTCTCCAAACTCATAACCCCAGCTAATTATAAGGAAACATCAGAAAAAATCAATTTCATGGACATTCAGTAAAATACCTCTTCCAAACTCTCAATATCATGAAGCACAAGGAAAGAAGGGTGTCACAGATCAGGAGTAGGCTAAAGAGATATGAGTGTTAAATGTAATGTGTTATCCTGGAACAGAAGAAGGACTAAAGTGAAAAAACTGGTGAAATCCAAATAAAGTTTACTTAACAGTAAGTGCCAATGTTAATTTCTTAGTTCTGACCAATGTACTATGGTTATATAAGGTGTTCGTATTAGGAGAAGTTGGGTAAAAGGTATAGAAGAGCTCTCTGTAGTATCTTTGCAACTTTCTGTAAATCTAAAATATTTCAAAACATTTTCCTTTAAATGGCTACATTGGTTTGGAAACCAAGGCTGACCTTTAGTTAGCATACACTGGTTGTTTATGGCTGACATGATTCAAGTTGATGTAACATGTTGGCTCCAATTGGTCAGGACTTGAGCATGGCATGCTGTTGACTGTATTGAGAATTACTAACTATACTCTTTTTAAAAATCCTGATCAATTTTCTCTTCACTCAAAACTATTTTTTAATAATTATTTTTTCAGAAGAATAAGAAACAATGTGTGACTTTAAGTCACTCTATTTAACTGAGTGGTTACCATGGTGAATCTAAGTGTTCAGAGAATAATTTCAAATCAAAACTCCAGATAATGCTAATGCCACAGCACAAGAAAGACCAGCTGCCAACGGTGTGGCTTCTCAGAGCTACATAACAAATATATCAATTTATGCATAATATTGGAAACCTTCTAGTCCATTCTTACTTGGGACATGTTGGAGAATCAGAAGAGAATGAATATGTGTTTCTGGGATCACTTTTTTCCTTGGGAAGTCATGGAACTGAACTCTATCAGAAATATGCTAGGGCATGTTTTAGTCTCTTCTGCATCTTCTGTCAGGAACAGCCAACAAGCACCATTTTCAAGTTGCTACAGATCTCACCTCTAGACTCTTGGAAATCTCAGGTTCTGGTGGATTCTGATCAATAGCGCCCTCACAGTAACTTAGAATCTGACCAGGGTGCCAGGACTCACATCTAGCTCTTCCCAAAAGCATGCATGGGCAGGGATTCTCAAATCATCTGGGGATGTTGATAAACTACAGATGCTGACTCAGTGAGCGTGGGATGAGGCCTGACACTCTTAATTTCAAAAAGCTCCCAGGTGCCACTGTGGGTCTTTGGGACTGCATTTTGAATGGAAAGGTGATAGGATATTTTTAATGACATCCTAACCAAATTATGCCATTAGGTGTTTAACTGCCTATTCCAGAGTTTTACTCTCCCTTTCAACTTAATCTCTTTAGTTCAACAACTTTAACATTTGTGGAACTCCACAAGTTAGGATGCAAAATAAAGAAGAAAAAGGATTTAGTTTTAATTGAGATATCCCTTCACAAGAAATTGATAGAAAAAATGAATTAATATCACCTACCTGCTAAAAGACTGACTTTTTAAAGTTGATTTATTTCTTTATGTAGACTCACTTGTGATCTGTGGAGTAAGTCTAAGAAACTCTCTCTGCTCAGTCCCCAAGTGAACTAAGGGCTTTGTCAACTTGATGAAAATACAATGCAATTTAGGGACTGTTTTTATTTGCTAGATAAGCCTCTCAGAATTTATATTTTTGCTTTTTCCCCTCATTATGATTCACCAACTAGTGACTATGCAAACCCTAAGTCCTGGGTTTAAATTTTTTTTTTAATTTTTGCTTTTATTTTAGATGTAGGGCTGTATATATATATATATATATATATGTCTGATTGTTACATGGGTATATTGAACCCAGCCACACAGTGAGCTTAGTATCCAATAGGCAATTTTTCAACCCATGCCTCCTCTTTCCTTCCCCTTTTAGTAGCCCACTGTATCTATTGTTCTCATGTTTATGTCCATGTATGCTCAATGTTTAGCTTCCACTTATAAGTGAGAACATGCAGTATTTGGTATTCTGTTCCTGTGTTAATTTGCTTGGCATAATGGCCTCTAGCTCCATCATGTTGCTGCAAAGGTCATGATTTCATTCTTTTTTTATGGCTGTGTAGTATTTCATAGTATATATGTACCACATTTTCTTTATCCAATTCACCATTGATGGGCACCTAGATTGATTCCATGTCTTTGCTATAGTGAATATTGGTGATGAACATATGAGTGTATGTGTCTTTTTGGCATAATGATCTACATTCCTTTATGTATATACCCAGTAATGGGATTGCTGGGTCAAACAGTAACTGTGAACACATTTGGGAATGTGGTTATACCAGATGTCATTATTCAAACGATGTTAGACATTAAATGTTATATACATTTTAAATCTTCAGATCTTAAAAAGTTTTAATAATTTCTGTAGTTTTATTGAAAACATTGACATTGGAGTCATAGGTTCTTATATTCATGTGGAAAGACAGTCATCTCTGACAGAACACAGCATTTTCTGTTAGTCAGCGTAATGTAGGTTTTTAGAGTATTACTCATGGGGTCAGAAATTTGATTTTATTCAGAGATATTTTTAAGAGATTGTGTTTAACTATGATTTCCAGGCTGGACTCAAACTCTTAGTCTCAATTCAGAGATTCCAATATCCCTCACATTGAGTTTGACCCCTGAAAATTGATAAAAGTATATTTCTATGGTATAAACCAGTATATTATACCCTAGAATTTTACTGTGATTTGCTAATACCTGACATACAAAGTGTTGTTTAATCTCTTAAATAGAGACTAGTCTCATCCTTATGTTTTGTCATTTTTTTGTGGAACATATACAAAAATTCAAATTTTTTATATTCAAAATTTGACTATAATCCCACTTAGTAGGTGGAACAGATAGTTTAATCACCTCCCACCCCCTCCACACACACACATTTTCTAAGGAGACACCGAGGCCCAGAGACTTACCCATAGTCGTGAAGTTATTGGCATTTGGCTCTGGAAGGGATGATAGGGATTTAGTCCTATAACCTCGCTTTACAGAACAAGTACTGAAGCTGAGGGAGGCTGGGTCACTTGCTCAAAGAGTTACAGCAAGGGACTCAGGGGGTCAGGACTCAAAGTCACCTATCTTGCTTCTCAATCCAGGATACCATCCCCTGCCATTCTCTGTCCCAAGTCAGCACAGCTCTGGGCACCCAGCATCCTCAGTTCTTGGACTAGGTATTTTTATTACATTGTAAGCCTATGTTTCATATGTATCCAAGCACATATGGTGATTTGGGGAATACCATATTTTGACAAACATTGATTTTGAAATTATTCATTTATTTTAATGTGTATCAATATCTGTGTATCTTCTATTTACAAATGAGAATGATTTGCCAAATAACAGCTAAATAGAATTTTAGTTTTTAAAAATACAATCATTTAGTTCAAAATAAAGTACATTTAGGCTGGGCATGGTGGCTCATGCCTGTAATCCCAAGACTTTGGGAGGCCAAGATGGGTGGGTCACTTGAGGTCAGGAGTTTGAGACCAGCCTGGCCAACATGGTGAAGCCCCATCTCTACTGAAAACACAAAAGCTTAGCCAGGCATAGTGGTGGGCCCCTGTAATCCCAGCTATTTGGGAGGCTGAGGCTCGAGAATCACTTGAACCCAGGAGGCAGAGGTTACAGTGAGCCAATATCACACCACTGCACTCTAGTCTGGGCGACAAAGTGAGACTCTGACTCAATAAATAAATAAATTAAATAAATTGAAAAAGTAAACAATAGTTCAGGTCATTTGTTGAGATGGCAAATACTGGGCACACAGATTATCGAAGTTTGGAAACTGCCAACGTACATCACTAATCTTTTACCTTTTCATCACCCTATATGTGTCTGCAAGACTCACTTGGCTATGGTTTTTTTTACAGTCACTCCAGCCAAGGAAATGGAAGGAACTGTGTGAAAACTACACCAGTTAACTTACAAAAGTTCAATGACAGAGGATGGGTAGGTAGTGACTGTTAGAACACAATACATTTTGAAAAGTGTTTCAGTGTTGTCATTTTAAAGTAAATCTTAGAATTCCTATTAGTATAGAAGTAAACTAGCATTACCTATTTTGAGCTTAACACAGTCAATGCAAGTCTTTATATAAATTATACGTTGCAGAGGAAAACTTTGGATAAAAATCTGCTTAAATTGCTTAAAGCCTATTTAGTGATAGATAATTGTTTATTTCAAGACCTTCCCAATTTGAGCAATCTAGTGCTGCATCTGAGAAGACAGAGATGGTCAGTTTTAAAAAAATTTGCATAAAAAGACATGTTAAAGTATTATTGATAACTATGAAGATCTGCTATATAATATGTCTCTCCATAGAATTCTCATATTTATGTGAAAATGTATGCCAAAACTGTGGTTATTAATATATGAAATTAAAAAACTCATACGCAACTTTTCTGGCAAAGCAAGATATGTGTTCAATTTAGTATCATTTCCATAATCCCAGTTTTTATTTTCACCTCATCATGATTCTGTTAAACTTGGAAGCTGTTTTTAAAAGAATTCATCCAAAACCTTTTCTGAGGCTCTGATCACTTAGATCTTGATCTCCTGTTTAATTTCCCTCAGTCATTAACAGGTGTTGACTTCATTTACTTTGTCTTCCTTGCTAGGAAGTCTAACCACAGCATGCTCACTGTGTATTTCAAAGGGAACTGGTCTGGCTGCTTTCCACATCAACCTAATTTGAGAGGTCCTTTCGTGTGAAAAAGACTCTCCATCTTCAAGGGCACCTCACTCATTCATTAAAGATGATTTAGCACACTCACCCCTCATCCTACCAAGACCAGCTTTTTGACTTTTGTCAAGATTTGTCCATGTCACACTTGACATTCCAGGTGGGAATTTCTGTGAATTCCAAAGCCTCAGAAAGACGCTTTGATCAGTCCACTAGGGGATGGAAATTTTCCAGGGCACAGAGTGATATGAAGCCTGAACTAACTGGGTTAATCTCCAGGTCTGAGAAAGATGGTATGAGCCAGAAAAGCATGGCCTTGCAGCTGATTGGAAGGAGCTTCTTTTGCTGACACTCGTTATAGAACAAGCCCAAGACACTCAGATCCCTTCATTCCCCTGGCTGTGAACTATTGCGTACTGCAGAAGCTGAGTCAGCCTTCTACATCTGGGCTGCAGGTGTAGCCCAGACATGGCTAATTAAAATGCCAGGCCTTAGTGGTATTGGGCTGTTTCTATGGGACACTTCACAGCTCTAGTGTGTCATCCTAAAAGGTTTATGCCTGAAAGTAAAAGTTCTGAATATTGAGAAGAAAATATAATGTATAATCACTGGAATGCTAACGTCTTGAGTTTCTGAACTGAATAGCACTCTTAGATTAGGCTCTACTGACATAGTCAGCAAGTTCTTATTCTTCTTACCTGTGCCAGGCTCCTGCATGTTAGGACATAAAGCGTTTCCTTCATAGGCAAAAGAAAGCATCCATGGTAAGGATACTATTAAGGAAAAGTGGTCAGTGTTCAGGCTGAGTTGAGACAGGAGTGGAATGTCATCTTTCTCATGTAGTGCAATTTAATTTACAGCCAGGATGGTCATTTAAGCTTTTACACAGTGTAATAAAGGTGTCCCAGCAGTTGGTAGAGAATGAAGCTTGATCTTCGGCTTAAAAGAATCAGATTGAGCTATAAAATATCTTTAATTGAAGAGATCTGTATCACACGGGTTGTGAAGTTGAAGGTTTTATAAGAAACAAAACTACTATCTTTACCCAGAAAAGTAGATATAAACAGCGTGGTCCTAAGGAAATCTCTGACACCCCTTCACTACCGTCTGTCATGATACTGACATTTGGTTTGCTTTTTATGGTTTATAAGAATTTTCACAAACAGAAACTAGCTTGATCTTTATACCTCTCTGGAGGACACAGTATTTTTATCCTCCCTTTACCAAGACTTGTTGCACATTTGAAAGTCTGCATTTCTAGAACATACGGCTGCAAACTCTTTGATGTACATTTGGGAGCATGGAGTATTCCAGGAGACACATAGCAAAGGATCCAGGTGAGAGCAGAGAAAGACACAGTTCCCAGATGCTTGGCACATAGCGAGGATGGGAAAGGGAAGGCCAAAGAATCTGGCAGCTCTGGCTCAGCAGTTAATGTGTCTTCTGTGTTCCACCTCTCTAGAGGATGCCGCCCAATTCTCACAGATAAGTATGTGGTTTTAATTGCCTTGTTACCATAATTTGAAGCTACGTGTCCTGCCTGACTAGTCTTTAATGAGGCACATCCACTCTTGGGCTCAGTCAAGCAAAAGAGCCTTCTGTAGATTAATAGATTCCAGTTTCTCCTATGAATATTGCCAAAGGTACAGGGGGCTTCGGTGCCAATAAAAACAGATTTCCCATTGATTGTCTTCCTGCGTGTAAATGATCCTCCTCCCCAGGGGAAGCATTAACAAGAGAAAGCTGTGTTCCTCCTCACAAGTCAAGTTTATTCGGACTCCTTTGTGTAAACTGGTCTATAGGAACACACAGATAAGACTTGCTGTATTAATTAGCCTCATCTAATCATTTCACACTGTGAACATATATCAAGACATCACATTGTACTCCATAAATACATACAATCATTATTTGTCCATTTTAAAACATTTGTAAAAACCTTACTGAATCCATACTTATATATTAAGCTCTGAACATGTATCATTTTACTCAAACAGGATAGCTCTATGTAGGATCTATGGTTGTCATATCATCATCATCATTTCAGACAAGGAGACCGAGCTCCAGAAGTTCTAGTAACTCATATAAGTCATATGAAAAATGAGGTGTGAAGCCAAAATGTGAGGTGCAGCTGTGGAAAACCAAGCCCGTGTACCTAGTGATCCCAAGAATTATCCTACTCTGTAGATGAAAGCGCTTTTGATTAGTACCTTGACTCAGCTGAATTTATGCAGGGAATTTTTGGAGACTTTCCTTCATGCAAAGATAACTGATTATGTTGAGATTTCTCTGTTGAGTCTTGGAAGTTTTGTTCTATCCTGCACAGGTTGTTTGAAGGATTCTTTTTTTTTTAATATTTAAGAGAAGAAAAAGATATAAGCCTTATATGACTCTATGCATGTCGTAATTTTTCAGTTCTGCCTTTTCTTTCCCTCTGAGTACATTTTCTATGACTCCTCTTATTTCTTCAAATAAGTATTCCCCAATGGGAAGACTACTCGCACACGATAAATCTCTGCTAGACGATTGTCAGATAATTTTAAGGCTGGTAGATGCTACTATAAATACGAACTGGCAAAGATAACTTAGTTCTGGAGTTTTTCTTAGTCATGAACTCATTAGAAGAGCTACAGTCTCTTGCCATTGGCAGCCCAGAGAATGCATTTTCCTTGTTCTTTGTGTTGAAAATTTCTGACTTCATTTCAAAGAGGTGTTAAGAGGTGAGGCATGTTTTCAGAATCGTACTGTCAGTCCCTTTTATAACATCAGCTTCCAAAAATAAAGTTCTAAGGTATTTGACTGCCATTCTGATTCCTCCTTATTCTGAAAGGATGACCAAAGTTTTGGCTCTGAGAGATAATATTCTAAAAAAGGACAGCTACTTCAGGATATAAGAAAAGAAGAAGAGAGAGAGCACTATTTCAGTTTAAAGGAGGAAAGACATATTTTAAGATATTGCTGAAACTTTGACATTTCGAGTTTTAGCAGATTCAAACGGGAGGCCAAAAACGTGTGGCCCCCATGACTCAACTCACTGTGGGTGTGGAGAAGTGGGGGGGGGGGCAGACAGTTCAATTGTCAGCCAAACATTAGAGTCCTTGAGATATTTTCTTCCTGTGATATTTGACCTCTTTTTGATGGGTATTATCATCATTTTTTCTCCCTACTGGGAGAAAATATGGTGAAGGAAATGAAAGGTGAAAGGGATAGCAAAGAAAAGAATGGATGAATAGTGGTTAGAGACCAGGCACCTTGACACAGGGAAAACAGGGTCAAACAAAGCCCTTTGGTTTTCTTCCAGGAACCTAAAAATATCCACCTCTTGCCTGATTGGCATTTCCACTCTTGCTTGTCTTATGCATGTGCTGTAAGGGCTGCTAATGCTGCTTAACTCACATGCTCCCTGAACTTTTCTGCTGTTAGAAAGAAACCAGTCAGTTGGGTAATCATGATAATTAAAAGAGATGTAAACTTTCAGAGCGGCTGACACTAACTCATTACACTAAGCTGTCTTGCCTGACTGAACTAACATTAATTCCAATAACCCATTACATTCTGGCATGTAAGAATTTCTAACTAATGTGGATAGTTCTTTCCTTTGTTTCCTTACCCAACTCTTCCCTACCTTCCTTCATTCCTCCCTTCTTTCTCATCTCTAACACACTCTCATTGATGCTGATGCTGCCTGTCCAAAGAATACACTTTTGCAGAACTGTTTCAGACTAATCTCTCCCAAATTGCAATGTGTATATGAATCATTTGGGGGTCTTATTAAAGATGCAGATTCTGGCTGGGTGCATTGGCTCACTTCTGTAATCCTAGTGCTTTGGGAGGCCATGGCAGGAGGATTGCTTAAGGCCAGGAGTTTGAGACCAGCTTAAGCAGCATAGTGAGACCCTGTCTTTACAAAAAAATTAAAAAAAAAAAAAGTGTGGCATGGTACCACATACCTGTGGTCCCAGCTGCTCTGGAGGGCAAGGTGAGAGGATCTCTTGAGTCAAGAGTTTGAGGTTATAGTGATGAGGTGACAATGAGCTATGATTGCACCACTGTACTACAGCCTGGGGGATAGTGTGAGACCCCAACTCTAAAAAAATAATGCAAAATCTGATTCAGTAGGTCTGAAGTGGGACCTGAGATTTTGCCTTTCTATGAGTGTTCTAGGTAATGCTGATATTCCTGACACCAGGGAAACACTTTGAGAAGTTTCAAGACAATGGTCCACACATTTTCAGTGGGATTAGAGAGAGTGAATTTTGGCCAGGAATGATGGCTCATGCCTATAATCCCAGCACTTTGGGAGGCAAAGGTGGGAGGATCACCAGAGGGCAGGAGTCTGAGACCAGCCTGGGCAAAATAGCAAGACCCTATTTAATTTTTTAACAGAATTAAAAATAAATAAAAATATAAAAAAGAGAGAGAACTAGTTTTAATGCACAGCAGCCAACCAATTTGAAGGAATTTTTTTTTTAATATTTAGGGGAAGGAAAACATACAAGCCTTATATGACTCTATGCACATTGTGACTTTTCAATTCTGCCTTTTCTTTTCCCCTGAGTACATTTTCTGTGGTCGAACCTGTTACTCAGAAGTGCATTTGGTGAAGTAATTCCCATGCCTACCTTGGAAAGTCTGTGCCCATCTCTTCAGGCTAAGAGGCAGGCTACAGGAAACCATATCCAAATGTATTCTTCCCTTTTTTTGTGTCACAGAGTTGGGTGGCTTAGAACTCGAGATTTTAGCAAAAGTAAACTTCAATATCTGCTTCATCATTATCTATGCAAGTTCCGCATGCCAACCAATTACACCACTGGGGCTCCAGCTTCATCACTTTCTTAATCTCTCTAAGTCCCTGTTTAGAATGAGGTTGAAAGTGGTAGTTATCCACTGGGGTTGTAGAGGGGCTTCAGTGACAGGTTATCAGAACATAGGGGTTTATAAATGCTAGCTGCTAATATTTTGAGATGACTCTTGTCACATTTAGTGTGTTTGTGTCCAGAAGAAGACAGAACATCCCCAAACCTCTTATGTTGCCTACACTTAAAGTTAGAAAATATTTGGCTTTATGTGGCCCCAAACCCAGACAAGTCTCATATACAATGTAAAGACTCAGTGATGTATTTACGCAGCATCGATTCCCCTGTCAGTGCAATCATTTGGGATTTGCTTATTGTTTTGTGTAAAGAATGTATGAAGAGGACCAAGTTATCTGTGAACCCAGGATGAAAGTATAACATGGAACTACCAAAAGACTCTTCCAAACTCAAGTATCCTTCCTTTTGGCGGGAGCTTCCATCATTAATTAGAGCTGATCCTGTGGATGAAGGAACAAGAGGGAAGATCAAATGTAACTTTATTTCCTAGAGGGTGTGCCTGTCTAGCCCACTGGCAGTTATGGGATGTATTATGGGTTAAAGAGTAGAGAAAAATCAACGCTCAATTTAAAATTTATTAGAGAAGCATATGGGACACATTTAGCATATATGAGGTTTTTCTTTTTTTTAAGAAAGCTCACAGAGTGATGAAAAGATAACAATTTTTGTTTCTATTGAAGACTTCTTAAGAACATTGATTTTCCATCTATGTTAATCAAGAGTCTTTATTGAAAATGATAGAAACCCAATTTAAACTGCTTAAGTGGAAAACAATAGGTAAAATTCATTGGGTTAACTAACTGAAGTTTGCAAGGTTGTAGCTGATTTGGGACATAACAGAAGGCAGGGCCAAACAGTATCAAATTCTATCCCACCATGGTCACCTTTCCCTTCCTCTCTTGGTGCTGATTTCTCCTGGATTGGTTTTAAATTAGAAAACATCTCTTCATGAAGGAACAAGAATGACAATTAGCCACTCCTCCAGGCCTATTTTCCACCAGGTCATTAATTCCAACAAAACACAGCACACCTGCTTCCCAGCTGGACCCACAGAAGCCCTAGGATCACATTTCATAGGCCTGGCTTTGTCTTCCTCACACACCATAACCAATCATATGGTCCAGGGAATGGAATTATCTACCTCTATTTGGCCAGGCCTGGGCCACATCAGCACCACTCAACCCACAAAACCGAGAATGCAGCAAGGATGATTTCCCTAGTAAAACTGGTGTATTGTTCCAGGAAGAAGAAAGAAAGAACGCTGGATGGGAAAAACAGAGATTTCTAAGAACCCAAAGGGAGTAAAATGACACATTCCTTAAAAGAATTTGGAAAAGAGATAGAGTTCCAGGTTTTGCAACAAAGTTACGATGTTGCGAAACATTTTCTGATATTTGTCACAATCACAAATGAGGTATTTTTGCCAAATACCCTACAGTTTCCAAAGACTTAATATTTCAGAGGATGGGAGCTGGAGAGACATTTGGATAACATCCACCTGCATTTCCTCTCCCCACTTCCATACTAGATTTTTCTCTCTCTCTCTCTCTCTCTCTCTCTCTTTTTCTCTCTGTTTCTCTTTCTCTCTGTCTCTCTCTCTGTCTCTCTCTCTCTCTCACACACACACACCCACCCTCCCCTCCACACACACACGTTTAAATATATACAATGATCTTATTTACCTCAGAAACAGGGATGTGATGCCAGCTGGAATGTTTCACTAACATGACTGAAATGTGGTTAAGTGATTTTCAAGTATACAGTGATTTGCACTGTGTAACTATAAATAGATGCTCGGGGGAAATTCTCTTTCCCCAGTCCTATTGACTTACGGCAATGTATGTGGAGATCCAAGCTCTGAGCAAAGTGAAATATGACTTTGTATTACAGTTGCTTTCTGCCAAAGATAAAAATCACTTTACATAAAAAGAGCCTTATTCCCATCGGGTGAAAAGCTCCTGTTTTGAATAAAACACAATGCTCTGAAAAATCACGTTGGCTTCTGTGTGCTGCTGGAGCTCCCTTGAGGGAGGCAGAGTGGTAGCAAGAGCTTAAAATATGGGCACCCATCTGCCCTCAGGTTGTTCTTTTGCTTGGCCTTTTCTTACCTTGGTGACCTTACCTGCTTAGCTTATCAAACCCTAGCTCCTTTGTTTCTTCAATGATTTGACAAATTTACCTAAAGCATATAGAGTTACTAGGATGAAATAAGATAAAACATGTAACATGGGGCCTGGCATATCATAAAATCACAAAAGAATCAGCGAAGGCCGGGAATGGTGGCTCATGCCTGTAATCCCAGCACTTTGGGAGGCTGAGGCAGGCGGATCACGAGGTCAAGAGATCCAGAGTATCCTGGCCAACATGGTGAAACCCCATCTCTACTAAAAATACGAAAATTAGCTGGGCATGGTGGTGTGCACCTGTATTCCCAGCTACTTGGGAGGCTGAGGCAGGAGAATTGCTTGGACCTGGGAGGCGAAGGTTGTGGTGAGCCAAGATCATACCACTGCACTTCAGCCTGGTAACAGAGTGAGACTCCATTAAAAAAAAAAAAAGAATTGGTGATGGATGAGCATGTGGTTAATGAGCATAATGAGAGCAGTGAATGGAATAGAATGACTCAATGCAAGTTAGGCAAAATAGCACTTTTATTCTGTTTTTGAGAAACTGGACTTTTTTACAAGAAAGGTGTTAAGAGTATCAGTAGTTTTCGTGACACTTGTGGTAATTCATCTGCCTGGGCTGTAGTTTCCCCATCTATGAAAGAAAAGATACAAATAGGATCTAGGAGTCTCTGGAAAACATTTCTGTGGATTTAGTTTTCATGCCTTGTAAGGACATGCTAAATGGTTTCAAGCCAAAGCTAACCTTAAAGTCAGGCCAAGCACTGAGAAGATAGTGGCAGAAACTGCTAAAATATTAAAATTGCATTTCTCTTAATACCTGTATATTCATATAGTTAGAAACGGAGTTGGACAGTCAAAGCTGTGAATTAAGTCCCATTCTTTCTTTTTTCTTTTATTCTGTAGGAATGAACTGAGAGCCTGGCCTGCTCTGTCCCTATCTCTATGCTAGGCATGGAGGTTGTATTTTAATTTGGGGTGGGGGGGGTGGAATAAAAAATGTAACCTAAAATAAATAATTGCAAATTATGCCACAGGCTATGAAAGAAAGAAGGCAAGCAAAGGAAACAATACTGCGAATGGTGCCAGCCTCATTTTCATATAGAAAGTATTCTAAAAGGAGATGATTAGCTAAGATAGAGAGTAAAAGCCTTCAACCATGCAAAGGGGGAGAAGGAAGGCACTCCAAACACAAGGGAAAGCAAGTGCAAAGGCCCTGGGGTAAGACGTATTTGAAGACTGAATGACAAGCATGGCTAAAGTTCAGTGAGTGAGGGAAGGTGATAAGACGATTCAGTTGGAGAAGGAAAGGGGCCGCATCACACGTGGCCTGGTAATGTGTTGTCAGAGTTTGCATTATGCTCTTTGTGTCTTGCAAAGGACTAGAGTAATAGAAATCATGATTCAAAACCACTCTTGCTGCTGTAAATAAACAGGAGAATATAAGAATGGAAGCCAGAATATCAGTTAGGAATTTCTCTGTTAGAGAAATCCAAGGTAGAGACAACGGTGAGCTAAACTAGGTGGTGACAGTATAACACACAGGAAGAAATATTTCAGCCTTATCTCTGGCTGTGTGACTGCCTCAAAATTTCCTTTTAAATCCTTAGGACTCAGTTTACTGTCTGTAACATGAGCAGGTACAACAGAACCTCTAAAGACACTCCCATGTCAACATTTTATTCTAATTTCTAAAAATCTCTAAGCCACACCAACCCTTTTGTTAAATTCACATGGCTTTGGTGGGATGCACTGATTTGCTCTGACCGGCTTTCTGGCCATACCCTAAGGTAGAGATGTGAGATTATCTGCCAAGAAATAAGAAATGAGTGCAAGTCTTATTGAGAACTGGGGGAGCTGGCTGGCCTTGAAATGGTATTATCTTTTCTGTTTTACACTTAGGGTGGCTTCAGAACGGTCCATTCAATTGAGTACACAAATGAATTTCCAATTCCAAATTCAAACTACAAATTTCATAAACCCATATTATGAATGTTAAGTTTCATTTCATGGTGTTTAGGATGATTAAAAGAAGAAGTGTAAAAGATTAAAAAGAGCTATGATGAAAGTTTTATTAAATAAGGGACTCTAAACAGGAACCTCCCCCAAACCTCCTCCAATATTTTTATTTCTAGTGTTCAGAGAAAAATAGTAAATTAATAGAAGAGCAAAACAGTGTGGGATGCCAATACATTCAAGAAAAGCCAAAGTTCATTTCTGACTGCAGATTCAAACGCTGCTGGCAGATCAACGTGAGCTTCACGGTGTGGTTTGCAAAAATCGTTCTGCAGCTAATATCCTCAAGGACAAGACACAGCCTGCTTTGGCTACTCTTCGGAGTTTGCCTGAATTGCTGTGGGAAGCTATATTTTCCACTGGGAGGACTTTGGAGCCTAGATAGTTACAGCACCCATAAATCAAATCATCAAGATTTCACAAAAGTAGTGAGAATTTTTGGTGTTTGCTTCTTTTTTTCTCCACATGTAACTGTGTGGCAGGGGCTGGGGGCAGTTTTGTATGTGTATCATTGGCCTTACTCAGAAGTCTGATATGTGCTTCTGCTTTAATTTAATGAGGTATGACTGCTTGTGCATTCTCTCTCTCTGTTTCTTTCCTTCTTGTTTAGCTGTTTTCTCTAGAAATGATTCATTTCCAAAGAACATTATTTTCATCATTTTGTTGCTGTTGCAAAATTAATGTAGACCATCTATAATTTGTAAAGGCAAAAGGATGATCTTTGTGGGACTACAAAGTTAGTATTTCTTGAGATAGGCAGGTTAAAAAAAATGAAAGTTATATTACATGTATTAAACTTTATTTTTAAAAATTAGTTTTAGGTTTGCAGTATAAATTAATATATATTTGCTGAGCACTTCTAAGGAAGAAATTATGGCAGGTACTGGGGTTGATAGCAGTGAAATGGAAGACAAGAACCCTGCCTTTGTAGGTCTAGTACTAAAAGAGAAGGCAAGCAAAATAAGCAAATAATTAAAATGTAATAAGTGATGTTGGGGAGAAATGTGGATGGCCATCTTTGTGGGGAGTGGAATATGTCATATTTAAAGGTAACTGCCAAGGGACAGGAAGAGAGGAGAGATGTCCAAAGGCTCCGAGAGGGTGTGTTCTGTTGAAGAAGCAGAGCAAAACCAGTGTGGCTGGAAAGGAGAAAGAAGGAAAAAGGGCTGCAAGCAAGGTCATCTGCATTGTCAGACTTCAGATCATCCAAGGCCTTGCAAGATTATAAGATACATTTTTTTTGCATAAGTCATAAAAAAAAATCACTGGAGGGGGGGAAACAAACACTAAACAAGTAAGCAAGATAATTTCAGGTAAAGAATATGAAACAGAACAATGGGATTGAGAAAGTTTGGTGGAGACAATGGCCAGGGCGATCAGGAATGTCCTCTCTGAGGCGGTGACACTTGAACAGAGAACTGAATGGGACAAAGGGCCAGTAGAGAAGAGATTTGAAGAAAGGGCATTTCAAGCAGAAAAGTAAACAGGGCAAACACCAGGAAGCAGGACTGCCCTGTTTGTTTAATTCACAGAAATAAAGAAATGGTTAACTGGAATTTGGACTTGGGACTTGGGTTCAAATTCGAAGTTAATTATGCTGTCCCAAAATGTGACTACCTAACTGATCCTACTGTTTGCTAAGGATTTGGGACTTTTTCTGTCTCACTACATGGTAAGTACCTGAGCATAGGGACCATGTCTTCCCGCATATTTCTGCAAACTTAGTGTCTGAGGCACTGTCTAGTACCTGTTAGACTCTCAGTAAATATTCATTGAATAAAGACATCTCTACGATACAGTGACCATATCTACTGTCAAAATTCTAAGACTAGGAAAAAACAATTTAAATGTTGAAAATCAGTTAGCAAATTGGTAATTTTATAACCCAACAACAACAAAAAACCCAGAATGCAAAGTAGTCAAACTATTTATAAGGGTAGCTACAGACTAAATAACAGGAAAGGAAAAAAATGTCTAAAGCAAGGCTTCTCAACGTCAGTACTATTAACATCTGGGTGAATAATTCTTGGTGATGGGAGCTGTCTTGAGCATTGTTTAGTGGCATCCTTAGTTGCTGCTCACTAGTTACTGGTAGCATCCCCCAGTTGTGACAACCCAAAGTGTCTGCAGATATTACCAGATGGCCCTATTGAGAACACTGGCATGAAAGTATTAATGTCACGCTACTTTCTAAAATGTTGCAGAAGTTGTTGTGCCACCCAGAGGGTTTTCAGTTGATTTGTGGTCAAAGTTTTACCAAGAGGTAGGATAAATATGTCCCCTGAGTCAAAATACTATACATCATACTTGCATTCTTAGCAGAAAACAAAAATGCTTAATATTTTATTATTTCTTATGGTTCGTGATCAGACATCCATCAATGTAAAAGAAGCCAGTTTCTTCTAAGATTTACTTTATAAGTATGTAATATAATTGTAGAGTAAACCTCCTTTATCATCCTGATGGAGGATCAGACTAATATCTGTCTTGAGTTTTATCAGGATTTTATTCTATTTTTAAAATAGTTTGTGGAGGGGGGAAGGAAGAAAAGGTTCAATATGCAATTTGTTGAAATCTGTAAAATAACACAGTTCCACTTCATCAAGCTATACTATATAACTTTCCTATACAGTTTTAATAATTGTAAAAATAACTTTTTTCTGATTTTAAATATGCAAAGAATGTAGGCAAGCATACAAAAGGAAATTAAAATCATCTATAATCCCACGATTGAGAGATAAGTACGAACATTATTCTTTCATGGATTTATTTATTCCTTCACAAAATTATGTGCCAGGCACCGTGCTAAGGCTGGAAATACACAAGAACAAGATGTATAAGGTACCTCCTTATGTAAACAGACTTGTATATATATTAGTGCATATATTAGAATGTGTATTACACCTCTATTCATACCAGATTCATACCAGGACACCTAGATAGTTAAGCAATGTTTTGGCTGGCAATTGTTTTACTGTGAGTGACAGAAACCTGAAAAACATTAACTTAAACGTTAAGGGTATTATCTTATTTGCATAAGAAATTTGAAAGGGAATCAACCAAGGCAGATGCTCTTAATTTATACTTCCATCCAGTATTCAGCCTCCTGGCTTTCTATTATGCCTCTTCTAAGCATGAAACCATTGGTTCCAAGCTTGCAAAACAGCTTCTCCTTCTTGAGGTATTTGTTCAGGTTCCAGATTAGAAAAGAGGGAAAAGGCAAAGAAAAAAAAAGGAAAAAAAAAAAAAAAAGGCAGGTCCTCCCTGAATCTGACCTTATAAAAGAGCTTTCTCCAAACTTAAAAGTTTTCCCAGTAACCTCCATTTATACCTTATTGTTTGGAACTATGTCACACGGACCCCAAGATGCAAAAGGTAGAAAAACTAGTACAAACTTTTATTAGGTTAAAAGTGATGGACAGCCTCCCCCACATAGACATACTCCTTCCCTCCTTCTCTAAGATAACAACTAATGATTTAGTATTAGACCTCTAGATTCTTGTCTAAGTGTAGAGAGATACACACAAAAGCATTAAGGTCATCTTTCCATCCCCATTAAAAGGGGATGATAGACATTTTCATCTACCCAACAATATATCATGACAACTTTTCAGGTCAATACATTTAGTCATAAGTCATTTAGAAATAACTGTACAATAGTATATGCTATGAGTAAATCACAATTACAAAACTGTCCCATCATAATAGATACATAGATCCTCTCCAAATTGTTGTTATTACAAATAAAGCCCAGTACATCTTTATACAGTATCCTTATACAAATGAGTGACTTTTTCTGTAGATAAGCTTTCTAGAAATAGAATTACCAGGTCAATATGTTTGAAGCTTGTTTAAACATTCTAATGGGTACTCTCAATTGCCTTTCAAAAAGGCTATAATTATTTACACTCTCACCAACAGTAGCTGTGAGTTTCTTTTTCTCTTCACTCTCACCAACATGGATCTTATCAGTCTTAAAAGACTGATAATGTTTTCTAACTTCTCAGGCAACAATGTGTCTCTGGATGGATTTATTTCCAAACTTTTTAGATAAAGAATTTTATGTACACTTAAAAGTAGAACAAATAACATAAACTAAGAATCCTATTACCCATCACCCAGCTTCAATAATTGCCAATATATTGCCACACTTGTCTTATCTGTACAGAATTTAATCATTTTTCTATTTTTGCTACCATCCCTTTTTTGGAGGGCAGTGGATTGTTGTTCATACTTCTTGTTCTAGTAAGAATTTTGATTTCCTCATAAGTCCTATGTACTTGCCTTAAAGCTCATAGCCATGCATCAAGTTTTTTGTCTAGCGCAGAGATAGTGCCATCACTTTCCTCCTTCTGCACCTGAGTAGATAGTATTGATCGATATATCTTTTTGCTGTAAACCCAGGTGTTCCCTTGCACCTTTTCTTAGCACAGCACTTTATACCTATGGTTCTCAAACTTCAGCAAAACCTAAGTCACCTGGAGAGCTTGTTAAAATACACATTCCCACACCCACCACCCCCATAGATTCTCATTCAGTAGGTCTGGGATGGGAACTAAGATTCTACATTTCTAACAAGTTGCCAGATGACACAGATTCTGCCTATCCACACAACATAGTTTGTTAGCATTGTTCTAGACCAGGGCTTCCAAATTTTAATGTGCATATGAATCACTGGAGATTGTGTTCAAATGCAGATTTTCATTTAGTAGGTCTGCTTCTAACCCTGATATTTAGCTTCTCTAATAAGTTCCAGGTGATACTGCTGGATCATACACTAAACTTGTGTATCAGGTCCTCAATGGCCACTACTATGCAGAGTTGGCTTATGAAGTGACATTAATCAGCCATGTCTGACCTAAAGCCAAGCGCTTCCTTGACCTCAAAATTTCCTAAATATTATTACATAGACTAGAAACAGTTTGGCTAAAAATTATTCAACTGAGAAACTTTTCTTAAAATTTAGATTTAAAGTCTGTACAATGAGAAATTGTCCTTCATGAGAAATTTGGGGAGGGGTCCAGGATTCAATTCTTTATACAGTCTTTTGCCAACCTTGGAGCACAGCTAATTGTGGTAGCCACTACTTTATGCTTCTTGGAAGATGCACAGGTGTTCGTTCTTGGATTCATCCGATCCCTCCCCATATTATTCATATTATTAACATACAAATGTTGGCACTGACTCTTTAGATGACTACATTGGATGCTGTGGGTCATACAGAGATGGATTAGACATAGATTCTATTTCTGTAGACCTGATAATCTGGTGAAAGAGATTGATATAATAATACGTTGTCACCACTATGGAAAGTCAGAGCAGGAAAACTGTTACCTCTCCTTCTCAGTATCCTCCTTCCTGAAAGTTAAATTCAAAACATTTGCTCAACAGAAAGTTTCCCATTTTGAATAGAAATCTCATAAAAGCATAGAAATGTGAAGGAGATAGTTTTCTATGTAATATTAAGTTATAATACAGGCTTTGCTCTTGGGTTGTGTTCCCAGTTACTAGCTAGGTTTGTAAGTATAACACAACATGTTGTGTATTACACAGTACATATAACAGTGGAGAAATGAATTCCACCTGGAGATATAACTTTTTCATTCCTTGACTTTGGATAAATTTCCATCTGTAGCCTTAATGATATACAACTGTAGATTTTTGCATTTTAAGTAACGTGGTGATTAGAGTCTTCCAGTGTTCTTATTTCCCGAATTCTCATCCTATACAAAATTCCCAAATACTTGTATTCCCAAATTATTATTTCTATACAGAATGTAAAAATTCTAATAAAGCTAATAATGTAAGTCACATATTTACTGTCTGCTGAATGGTGCTATTGACTGTCATTAAGATTCTGAAAGAAGCACTGGAGAAAACAGAATAATGGAGAAGAAAAAGAGCTGTAATCAAGCATAAAAGGACTTTTAAAAAGGGGAACTGAGACATCTTTCAACAGTGACCTTTATAACACAGATACTAGACTGAGACTATAATTGTCCATCACTCTTTTCAATGGTCAATACTCTGCTCACCACGACTCATTCTTTCAATACCATTGATCCCTTTAACAACCCTGGCTGGCAATCACTCTTCGTAAGTTACAAAGTTAGTGGCATTCATTCTGCCCTGTTGGGTGGTTCATTGTTAGGCAATCTCAACATTCTATGTCTTGGTGAATGCAGCCTGGTAAGCGAATTAGGAAAATTTTCAGATGGTAAAGACCACTTTTTAGGCAGGATATCATATGATTAAAAGGAAGCATGGTATAAACCAGCAGCTTCACATGATTACAAAACAATCCTACCACCACTTTTAAAGGAATTGACCATGCATTGAGTGGACTTTTGGGTTTTTTGCCCCCTTCTGCCCAGTGGGATGGTTAGAAAGATTCTGATTTGAAGAACCTAAAATTATATCACTCTCATGGATCTAAAAATCTGGGTCATGGGACTTCAGGGATTGGAGTGAATTGCCAAGATGGAGATGCAATTTGCTTACATTGTGCCAGAAATAAGAATAAAATGATAATAATAAAACTGCATTCACTCTCAAGATAATACCCAATTTCTTCAGATAAGTTCAGATCTTGGCTCTTCTCAGCTTAATGTTCTTAGGCACTTAGCTTCTCTGACACCTAATCCCCTTACTTCTTAATGATTATAACAACAGTATCTATTTTTTAAAAGTATTTTGGAGAATTAAATGAGATAATATTTAATAAACAGTAATTATAATGATATTAATCATTTTCTTATGGTACGCAACTTATTTCTCATACCTATGGAGCATTCTTATAGAATAAGAAATCCATAAAATTACTAATGAAATATTTTATAATATGTTATCTTTAGAAATTTTTATTTACATTGCTCCTTTTGATTCTTACAACAGCCGTGTATGATAGACATGATACATATTTTAATTGAGGTTTTATAGATAAGTAAATTAAATCTCAAAATTTAAAGGGAAGAATGGATATAAACTGGCAACCTCATACATTACAAAGCAATTTAAAATTACACAAAATGAAAACATGATAACATGTTTTTCTTGAGATTATCTTTATACCATGTTAATATTTTATTTTTAGTGTTTTAAAAATCAGGAATGCTGAACACATGGTAGGATATCAAGCTCTAGAATTAGTTATTTAAGATATTTTGATGTTGCTGGGCACCAGTTCCTAATTTTCCACATTAAACATTCTTTTTGTTTTTGTTTTTGTTTTTGTTTTTGAGATGAAGTCTCACTCTGTTGCCCTGGCTGGAGTACAGTGGTGTGGTCTCAGCTCACTGCAGCCTCTACCTCCTGGATTCAAGCAATTCTCCTGCTTCAGCCTCCCAAGTAGCTGGGACTACAGGTGTGCCCCACTTCACCCAACTAATTTTTGTATTTTTAGTAGAGGCAGGATTTCACCATGTTGGCTAGGCTAGTCTTGAACTCTTGACCTCAAGTGATCTACATGCCTCAGCCTCCCAAAATGCTAGGGTTACAGGAATGAGCCACCACACTTGGTCCCATGGGAACTTTTTATATTGCCTGGGATACTTAAAAGAGTGGATGCATTTGTGGCACCATTATTCACTTATTTGATTTCTTTATAATAAAAGATTCGTATAATTTCTGATCCACAGAAGAGAGTGGATTCACTGTTTTAGTCCATTCTCATGCTGCTAATAAAGACATACCCAAGACTGGGTAATTTAAAAAGGAAAGAAGTTTGTTGATTCATAGTTCAGCATGACTGGGAAGGGCTCAGGAAACTTACAATCATGGCAGAAGGGGAAGCAAACATGTACTTCTTCACCTGGTGGCAGCAAGAGGAAGTGCCAAGCTAAAGGATGAAAAACCCCCTATAAAACCATCAGATCTCATGAGAACTCACTCACTATCACAAAACAGCAGCATAGGGGTAACTGCCCCTATGATTCAATTACCTCCCATTGGGTCCCTCTCGTGACACATGGGGATTATGGGAACTATAATTCAAGATGAGATTTGGTTGGGGACACAGCCCAAACATATCAATCACTTTTCCCCCTTTTCATTCCTGATGACAGTGATCATGGAGAACGGGCATGGCACACTTACATGGATCAGGCACTGTTTCAAGTACTTTCTCCATCCTTGTGAATAATCCTCACAATGACCTTGTTGAATTGTGACAATAAATGTGACACAAAAAATAATCTCTAAATAACAGTTACAAGATAGCCATTTGTGTATGTCTTACTTCTTAATGCAAGATTAAGAGCTTTCAAGGTTCCCCGGGTAATGTCATTTTAACTACCTTGCATTCTGATGCATTCCCTTGGATGTGAGACAAGGAAGCACAGTTAGAGCAAACTCATGGAGTCCGCACCATGTACCGCCCTGGGAGTACAACCCAGGGAGTATGTTCTGCTCCCTGAAGATCATCATCTGTTATGAGCATCATAGCAAAATCAAGGCTGGGAAGCGCTATCCTAAACCATCTTGCCTGGGAAGTGGGGAATTATTGGCTTTCATTCTCTAGTGAATCAAGCAGTTTCCTGATGTATGCAGTAATTTTACGGGTAAGTCCCCCAACTTTTTATTTCAATGAGATGATCTGAAGTATATCAAATTCCAGGTTAATTGATTCCAGATCTGTTCTTGCTAAACTGTTGGTCAGCTGATTCATGAAAGGGGCCTTGGAGCTTGCAATCAGATGAGCTGAGATTACTTTCTGGTCCTGAATTATACCAGGGTTTTGGGCACACATCTTAAATCTCTCCAAAACTCAGTTTTATTCATAATACAATAGGAATCCAAAGGAATCCTGTTGCATCCATCTTTTACTTCATGGTTGATTTTAGAAGGAAACCTTCCTCACTGAAGCTGTGAATCTACTATATTTTTAAACTCTTAGAACAATAAAGAGATGTAATGTGCTTTATTATAATAGAGAATTAATACTTAAACTAAATAAGTAAACCCTGCACACAACCAGGAATGCTTGAGGCCATTCTGCTGTACTTCCTCACCCTAGAGATTTGATAACTATCTTAAAATGCAAAGAGGGCAAGGGCCCTGAATCTGAACATAACTTTTTCCTATAGTCTAACTAACTGGTTCTCAGGCTTCAGTATGCATATGTATTCTGTTTAGGATCATACACACCAAATCAGGTATGTCCTAGTTTGAGGTCAATTAAAAGGATTTTTAAAGCAATTTATGTGTAATTTTTATATCTCTAAATCTAATACGTTCCTCATCATTCTTGTAAGATAAAACTCCATGGCATTGCTACATTCCTGGGTGCATCCTGGCCCTGGGCATTTGCAGTGAGCACTCCTAAATGCCTCTAAGCATAAATTTCCTTTTCAGTAAAATGGAGTAATAAAACCCACCTTGAAGTATTTTAGTGAGGACCTAATTAGATTCAAAATTATACCTACACAAAAGGTCTTAGCATATGCCTGGCATATTATAAGTATCTAGCAAATGTTACTTTCCTTCCTAGCTCATCCTACCCCACAACACATCCCAAAGCACAAAGCAGGGATGGGTAATCATTCCTGGCTTTAAGAGCATGTGGCTGTTTTTAGCATCCTTCAACTTCCTTTTATACATTGCATGGCTGCACAATTTGCAAAATTTTCATTGATTAGTTGAATCCTCCTGGATAAATGGTTGTGCAGTTTAGCACAACCTGTCAAGTTAAGTAAATGCTATAAGTGAAAGAATACATCAACTTTAACCAGAGGCCAAGAGCTAATATTTCCTGCTACGGAGAAGGCCTGTTGCTCCATATGATGTTACCTGCAACTGACCAGGTTGTCATTAGTATTTTGATATTGAATCTGCATAGATGCCCACCTTGGCCAAATAATTTTGAAAGCTGAAAGAATTACATGAAATTGGAATCTTTCTCTTTCTGTGTTTTTCATCCGTACTATCCTTTACTTATTGATGTCAGAAGATAACACTTTAAATAGTAGGCTCCTACTAATGTTTCAATGCTTCTGAAATTTGTTATGTTATTCTTAATTTTCTTACATGGATTTGGGAATTAAAAATAAATACTAGCACTGCAAATCTATCAGAATGGCCAAAATATAAAAGAATGATAATATTAAGGGTTGATGAGAATATGGAACCAATGGAACTCTTGTATTTTTTTATGAGAATGTCAAATGTTACAGTGTTAGAAAACTTTTTGGCAACTTGAAATAAAATATATGTCTCTCCTCTGACCCAGAAATTCTTCACTAAGCATAGGTCTTCAAAAAGATTGCCCAATCATGCTTTTCGCAGCCTTATTCACAGTAGCCAAAATTGGAAACTACCTAAGTCTCCATCAATAGGAGAATGGGTAGAAATGAATTGTGCTGTGTTCATACAATAGAAAACTGCCCAGCAACAAAAAACAGCAGGCCAGTCATGGTGATTTACACCTGTAAATTCAGTGCTTTGGGAAGCTAAGGCAAGAGGACCATTTGATGACAGGAGTTCAAGACTATCCTGGGCAACATAGTGAGACCCCCATCTCTACTACAATTTTTTTTTTTTGAGATGGAGTCTTGCTCTGTCTCCAGGCTGGAGTGCAGTGGTGCAATCTCGGCTTACCGCAAGCCGTGCCTCCAGGGTTCAAGCAATTCTCCTGTCTCAGCCTCCTGAGTAGCTGGGACTACAGGTGTGTGCCACCACACCCAGCTAATTTTGTTATTTTTAGTAGAGACGAGGTTTCACATGTTGGCCAGGATGGTCTAGATCTCTTGACCTCATGATCCACCTGCCTAGGCCTCCCAAGGTGCTGGGATTACAGACATGAGCCACTGCGCCTGGCCAAAATTTTGTTTTAAATTAGCTGGGTGTTTGTTTTAAATTAGCTGGGGAGGCTGAAGTAGAAGGATTTCTTGAGCCCAGTTTGAGGTCAGCCTGGAAAACATAGTGAGACCCTGTCTCTACAATTTTTTTTAATTAGCCAGCCAACATGGACATGCCTAGTAATCCTAGATACTGGGGAGGCTGAGGTGGAGGGATCACTTGAGCCCAGAAATTAAAGGCTACAGTGAGCTACGATTGTACCACTGTACTCCAGCCTGGGTGATACAGACAGATCCTGCAGCTAAAAACAAACAAACAAATTACAAATGCATTCAACATCATGGATGATACTCAAAACACTATATTGAATGAAAGAAGCAAGGCAAAAAGAGTTATGTTATATAATTCCATTAACATGAATTGCAAGAATAGGCAAACCAATCTATGTTGGTAGAAGTCAGAATAGTATTTACATACGAGAGTAGCTGATGACTGGCAAGGGCACAAAGGAACTTTCTGGGAGGATAAAAGTGTTGTAAGTATTGTAAATATTGATCTAGATGGTGCTTATATATACATATGTAAAAATTCATGAAGATGTGCTTTTAAGATTTGTAGATTTTACTATATGTGCATATATACCTCAAAAATTTCAAACAACTTATATATATATTATATTAGAAGAGATTTATTAATATAAGATAAGATGTACCACAGGAAATTAATGACTTTATATAAAAAACCTTCTAAATACCCAGTTTCTTCAGCAAATACGTGGCATGAGAAAGGAAAGTAAGAGGTAACTGTTACAGATTAAAAATGATTTGAGACACATCAGTCAAATGCAATTTATGTGGATTTTGTTTGGGTCCTGATTTTTAAAAAAATGTAAAAATATTTTTTGGTGTGATTATGGAATAATCACTAAGGGTGAAATGATAGAATTGTCTGAGATTTGCATTAAATATTTCAATCAACAACGTGAGAACAAAGAGATGAAGCAAGAATGACCAATTACTGAATGTACAGCCCCAGATTTATAAGTTAGGAGACTGAAACTTGCAGCACAAAAATAATAGACCAGTATTAGGTGAGATGAGGGGTGAGTTAATGAGGCTACATTAGTCCATTGGGCTATCCAAGAGAAAACTGCAGACTGTGTGAGACAGGAGCTGCTCACTGAAGTCTGGCCTGGAGAGAAAGATGTCAGGCTCTCTCTGAAGTGACAGCTCTGAGTTTGAAAGAAATCAGATCAGGAAAATAATTGAATGAACAAAAGAGCTAACAGAACCTGAAGACCCTCAATATTCACAGAGTAGACAAAGGAACTGGAGATCCTAGAGTATTCTAAGAAGAATTAATAAGGAAGAATTTGGAGGAGGAAAAACATCCAAAAAAGTTAGGAATTGCAAAAGCCATCTCTTGAATTTCATTCAGCAAGTATTTTCTAAGCACCTGCTATGTAGGCACTGAAATTAAGTTATGGAGAGGTCGTTGCTCACATCTTTCCAGGGCTGTCCCAGAGGAACAGGAGGGGACAAGCACAAGGTTGCAGTAATAGAAAATAATCAAGATAAGGAGTATTCACTCTGACTGGAAGGGTGAGAGGAAAACCCTGTACAGGTAATTTGAGAGAAGAACTCTCTATTCTTTGTGCTGGTATAACAAAAGGAGACCACCTCCACAGGAGAGCCAGGCCCCCTGGCACCAAGCTTTTAACAGGGCCATCCTTGGTGCTGCACAATTGGAACAGAGGCTCATCGCATTTCCAGCAAGGGAAACACAGCAGTTACAGGGCCCCCGCGGTCAACCACGGTACAAAGATAAATGCCAGAGAACAGTTAGTTCTCAGGCCTAGAATTAAAAGTGACCGCCTTTCATATTTCCTGCAGCTCTGCATGCCCAAGTGGAGACCCTATTTGCCAAGTCTCAGCCCACAGTCAATTTACTTTCCTTTTATTTTTCCTTACTCCTGAATTGAATTATCACCTTCCTGAAAAACCACGTGTGTAATGGAAAAGCTGACACAAGCCAAAGTAGAATATAGCAGCCCAAATGTGACTCCCATTATCGCCCTATTACATGAGGAACAGGCTGCTCTTTGCCCTTCATTCATCTCCTACTAACTATGAAAACCTAATCCAGCCTCTTTGTTTTAATGGCAGCTGTTCTGCTCTGACCTTTGCTGCTCCCCCACCCTCCTCCTTGAGAGAACAGATGAGTTCCATTTGGGGTTGAAGTTATTGTGCATGAAAATCACCATAAGAGGCAATGAGATTTTTTTCTTTGCCGTCACAAGACAGAGAGCATTAAGCACCGCTCTCTGTCCCTTAAAGTCCAGAACAGTGCATCTGGGCACCCTGCAAGAACCATCTCACCACACTCTTCAGTCCTATGGACCTCAGTTTTGCATCAATTCTCCTCCCAATGGCTTTAGAGGTACCTCCTGTTGCTTCTGTGTGCATTTTAAGTGTTTTAAAAATACATCCGAGGAAATTATTTTAACCGTGGATGTTTCCTGCCTTGCATTGCACACTATGTAAACTTTGAATTAGAGCTATTTAACCCTCCCTCCATGACCCCTGAAGCATGGCCCATTTGTGAAATCTAATTATACCTCCTTATTTGCCTGGATTGAGGACATTTTTAGATCTTTCAGCAGGCCTACTTCTAAGGTCTGGAGGATTTTGCTTTTTGTTTTTGTTGAGGTGGGGCTTAAAAAAAAATTTCTGAGTACCCTAAAATGATCAGAACCATTTTGTTTAATTTTTCTTCAGTATCGATTTTCACAGGCCACTGTCCAGGAGCCATGGCAGATTCCTGTTAGCGAAATCCTTTCCTTGGGTTCGGAAGCCTCCTTTGCTCTCAATTCTCATTACTTTGCTCTCTGGTCATGGGTGGTCTCACCTCTCTTTGCATGGCTGAGAGTTCATGGCTGTTTCTAATCCAGAATTAGCAGAAGTAGAAAAATCGGCTCCTTGTGGTAATAACTCTCCCGCATATGCTGCTGCTCACTCCGCAGTGCAAACCAGAGCATGGTTCCAGGCTCATGTGGATCCCTGACATTGCCATAGGCGCAAAAAGAACGTTTAGTTTTTTAAGCAGCTTTGCTAAGGTAAGGCTATCCTTGGGCTTGTATTTGTGTTGAATTCCAAGAAGTCGGTGAAAGCAGAAATTAGCCAAATAAAATGCAGAATGACTCTGGGAAACTTCCAATTCATTGGCTCATCTTCCTAGAGAATTTGCCTATGGAAGATTACGTCACCATTTGCACCGAGTTGGTGCAGCTGTTTGTCAAGCAAGGCTAGACTCCCTTTATTTGTATTCTTACCTTGCCCACATTTTTAATGATGACTATCCTCTATTTCTCATCCAGACATTTTTGCCTTTCTGCTTTAAATGCTAATGTCTCCCTGTCCTGTTTTCAAATTAAATATCATACTTAAAATATTAGTACCCCTTGTTCTTTGATTCTTTGTTTATTCATCTTATGCAAAACGCAACAGTGCAAACTGTATTAAATGCTACTGTATGGGCAGATTCAATGACTTATTAATTACTGTTTCATGATATGGGAGAGCTAGGGCTTTACATAATCATGCAATTCTTATTCAAAAATGCACTACTAGTACTACCCTGTAGGGAGAAAAAATGAAATATGCCTATCTTTTCAAAGATAAAAATGACTAGCTTTGTGAAGATCATTGTAGAAATAACTAAGTATTGAAACTAGGCCAACTTACTTCAGTCTCCAAGGAGGTTAGCTCATGTCTTGAAGTATTTGGGTACATATATTTTTGTAACGTTTATTGAAGTGAAAACCACATATCATAAATGTACAGCTCAATGAATTTTCACAAAGTATGTAACCACTGCCTGGTGAAGAAATAGTGTATTTTTAAGGTGACTGTTCATGTCTCTAGCCTGTATTTATTGGATTGTTTCTGCTTTTTAATAGATAGGTATTGTTTATATACATTCTTTACATATGTTGCATATGAATTTTCTGTTCATTATTTGTATTAGTAAAAGCCCACTATATAGGTTGCATTTTCACTCTTTTAATGGTGTCTTTTGCTGAATAGAAGTGCCCTGTTATAATGTGGTCCAACTTATGAATCTTTCCTCTATGGTTCATATTTTTTGTGTCCTCTTTTAAAATCTCTCTTTATCCCAAGGTCATAAAGATAGTCTCCACTATTATTTTGTAGACACATTACGACATTCATAATTAGAGCTACATCTGCCCAGAAACATATTTTGGTGTTAGTGTGAGAGCCTCAGAAAGACACTGGAATATTCTTAGGAGAGGCTTGATATGGGCTAGTTGTTATGTTATAAAGACCTACCTGTCTGCTTTGTGGACAAAGGTTGAAGCAGGGAGAACATTTAGAATGTTCTGCTGCAGTGTTCTGGTGAGAAATGATTATGGCTAAGGATTTGAGTGAAAATAGCAATGAGTAGTTGGATGTGAGATATGTTTTAGAAATTGAGCCTTCAAATTTTGCAGATGAATAGAATGTGGGATGAGAGAAGAGGAGAAATTAAGGGTGTCTCCTTGGTTCTTAATTTCAGCAACTAGTTAAGTAATGGTACTGTTAACTAAGATTGAGCAGACGAGATTTGTGGAGCAAACTGAGTAATTCTGTTTTCCTCAGGTTAATTTAAGATGAATCATTTAAGTGGAAATATATGAATGAATGAATGAGTAAACCAATGGACTTGTCTAATAAATAAGCAAGTAAGTGGTAGAACGAGGCACCCAGATGTCCTGACTCTTATGCTTAAAATTAAGACTTTTATCCATTTTACCAACATAACCCAGAGAATATTCTGTTGAACTCTAATTTCAAAGTATTATGAAAAAATAAAGATTCCCTGGTCAAATAATTTGGCATATTTGATGTAACAACTCTTTTGATAATTTATTGTATATATTATGTTTCTGAGAAATTCTGCAGGAAAAAATACTTGTTTAGCTTTAATTAACTCAGCATTTCTCAAATTTATTTTTCCATAAAAGTGTTAAAGGAAGATCTGAAAATATCACACAACAAAGTATTAATATTCTCTGGAATAATATTTAGGAAAAACTGTTCTTCAATCTACTACTATGTTAACACGTAAAATAAAATGTATATATTGGGCAGAACTCTTAAAATACACAAACAGTAATCATTATTCTTGTTCACGTCTGTCTATTTTTGCAATCTTATATGAGTGGTGAATGTCTTTTAACTACCCTTTCTCAAGGGCAGTTCCCCCATGTCATAATAATTGAAAATTAAGAAGTTACAGAATCATAATTAAATTGTCCCCTTTGAACCTTTGTTGACTGAAGATGCATATTAACCACATCCCATTTAAACCAAGAGTAACAAGAAATATTCTGAACACCAACTGCTACAAGATAACATAACAAGTTTTGACAGCTTCCTAATTACCTGACTATCCAGTAGTTAAAAACTCTTTAATACTATAGCAATTCTCTTCTTTTCACATAAGTCAAAAGATATATCTAATTTGCTCCTTAATTGATATCTATATTGCTGCTTTAAAAAGAATGCACTCCTCCAATGGGTTTAACTATTAATTTGTAACCTTTGATCTGAATGTGTGAAATAATTTTAAAAAGAAATTACTCATTATCAACTGTAAATAGATAAATCTGAAAGCCTCAGCTCAAAATGGGTTTAGTTCTATTTAAAGAAAAACAAAAAAACTCTTTTTCCCTATAGATCTATTTCTATTTAACAGCTATAAATTATTGCATGCTTTATTTCACCCTACTAAGCTTTTTTTTCATCTGTAGAATGGGGAAAATAACAGTCTTAGTGTCACTGCGAACATCAAATAAAAATGAGGCATGTGAAAGGATTAGAACAGGATCTGACCCATAGAAAATATTCAGGAAATGTTAGTTCTATCCACATCAATTATGAAGATTTTTGGATCTGACAGCAATATAGTCTCAATATATAGGTGCTGAATTGAAATAATTTCAGCCCACATTAAAGTTTCCCTATTACATTAATATAATAAGAGATATTTAGAGCTAGAATCTTAGACCATAAGATGTTGTCTAGGCCCAGACATAATTGGCAATGCAACTATGAACAATTGATGAATCTAGAAGGCACTTTTGAAAACAATATTATAGCATTTACATATTTTTTACATTCCTAGTGCTTTGCTAAACATTTTATAGGAATGATCTCGGTTAATCCCCAAAACAAGGTGGGTAGTATTGTAGATCCCATTTACAACAGTATATTAGGTTAGACTTACACAAGACAAAGACCTATTAAGTGGTGGAGGGAGAGTTTGACCTAAGACTGTCTACATCCAGAACTCATACTCTGAACTACTCTACGTACCACTGTTGACAGAATCCTGTGAAAATGATTCATTGTATAACAAAAGGAGTGGAGGCAGAAAAGGATCCACACATTAAGGTAGTGCAGAATTACTATAACATAGAATGTCCATTCCCCACAAAAACATCTGGATCATGTTAAAAGAATTTTTGAAGTATTTTGAACCAAAATATTACAAATGTTCCTAAAACCACAAATCATGCTAGACTGAATACTCCCTCCAAATAAATGCATGCTTATTGAGAGAATCCTGGGTCAGCTTCCATACAGGGATAACAGAAATGAAATGTGTTGTTCTGCCTTTAAAAAGCTAATCATCTAGTGGGGAGATAATACAGTGCAAGACATCTGATATTTTCTCTATTAATATCCAGGAGATGGCTGCAAGAATAAGGGAATTTTACACCAATGGAGTAAAATATATATAACCACAGGGTTAGCAAATATGGTTTCAGTTTTCATTCATGTCATTTGCTTTCTCATCACCATCTTTCCTCCCAGCCAAAATCAATCTAGCCATCAGTTATGCTTTTCCCCTCATATATTGCATTAAATGTTATCTACTCTAAGTACACCATTAAGCATATTTAGAACATTGAGTTTACCTAAGTATATATAATTCTTAGTAGCTATGTGTCTTACCTACCTGAAGATTTAGGGAAGAACAAGGCATCTGTCCTCCTTGCCCAAATCATCTTCTTTACGGCTTCTCCACCCAGTCTTCTTTTGCTTATTTACCATACATACTCCCATTGCTTGAGCCCAGCAGATTGAGGCTGCAGAGAGCTATGATTGCATCACAGCACTCCAGCCTGGGTGACAGACTGAGGCTCTCTCCAAAAAACAAAAACAAAAACACCTTTTAAGATTTTCATTTACATATGCTTTAGGTTTCATGTAAGTGTTTTCATAATCGTTTGCCTCTTTCCTTCCTTTTGCTTTTTAAAAGACAAAGTCTCACTCTGTCACCCAGGCTGGAGTGCAATGGTACAATCATAACTCACTGCAGCTTCAAATTCCCGGGCTCGAGCAATCCTCATGCCTTAGCTTCGCAAGTAGCTGGGACTTCAGGTGCTATGCCACCACACCTGGCTAATTGTCTTGTTTTGTTTTAACTATTTTGTAGAGACAGGGTCTCGCTACGTTGCTCAGGCTGGTCTAGAAATTCTGGCCTCCAGGGATCCTCCTGCCTTGGCTTCCCAAAGTGCTGGGATTACAGGTGTGAGCCACTGTACCTGGCGTCTTGTCCTTTTGATCCTGTGAGAGTTACTAGAAAAAAAAAAGCAATAACTTCCTTATTCTTACATACAGGTTAGATTAAGAGATATTTCATTGATTGCTTCCCTTCTATTCTCTCATCAATTTCCAGAATCTACATATTCAGTCCTATACCTTCTTTAAACTGTTAGTATAAAAGGACAACTTATTTTATTTTTAAAAAATGCCTTAGGTTTGTACTAACAGATACAACCTTCTAGCTGTAAAAGTTCACTGGGAGATTCACCTCTGTAAACCAAAGGTGCTTAACCTTTCATAGTTGATGAGAGGCTTTAATAGTATAATGAAAATATAGATCCTCTCCCCAGGGAAAAATAATCATATGCTGACAGCATGTTGAAATAGCATCAGGATCTTCACATACTTGCTGACATTCACTCATGGACTTCAGATTAATAATCCCTCTAGATGATGGGTTGATGGGAGCAGCAAACCACCATGGCACATGTATACCTATGTAACAAACGTGCATGTTCTGCACATGTATCCCAGAACTTAAAGTAAAATAAAATAAAATAAAAAGAATCCCTGTTGTAGATCACCCCCATCAGTTATCTTGGGGTCTGACTTGAGTGTAATGGTTAATTAAGAGTATGTACTCAGGATCAAATTGACAAGGACTCAAACCCTATTGTCATTTCTTTCTAGATAGGTGGTCATAGGCAAACTGTATAACCAGTCCTGTGATTAATAGTAGCATCTGCATCCTTGGATCTCTGTAAGGATTAATGAGATATCGCATAGATTAGGACTTATCATGGTACCTGGCACATGTGCTTGACCAATGTGAGCTATTATTCTCTTCATGGAGCATTTGTATTTAATATCTTAGGTTTTTCAGCAGAAATGGAAGTCAGGGCAAAGAAGTTGGTCTTTAGAGACCTTTGGGGGAAATTGAAGAGAGATTTCCAGGTCGAGAACTATGGTGGGAAAGGCCCTTTTATTTCATTTTAAAGCCCACTGAGGGACTGCTCCCTCTAGCCCTTTTATGAACGAGGTCATGGAGAAAAGAGAACCTTGTCAAAAAACACAAAGAAGCAGAACTTGATCAAAGCACAGAGAATCTCTCTGCAAAGCTATTGATTAAGATTTAGGATTTTTTTTGTTCATTTGCTGTGAAATGCACTCAGAGGAACATTACTAAAACATACTCTCAGAAGTTAAAATTGCCTCTGATTTGATGCTTTCTTAAGTTCTTCTTTATTTTAGGAAATATTTTATAATATTCTGAACTGTCAAATTATGCAATAAACAACAACAAGGATTCAAAATTTAATTTTCTATGCACGATTCTTCCACTGGTCAAGGAATTGAAAGGACAGTGTAATTCGAAACATTGCCCAATATAAGTAAAATGCAAGCCACATACATTATTTTAAATTTTCATGTAGCCACATTTTTAAAAGTTAAAAAAAAAGTGAAATTACTTGTAGTAGTATATTTTATAGAACTCAGTATATCCCCAATGTCATTTTAACATGTAATTGCTGTAAAAATTTAAAGGGAAATTTTGTATTTTTAATTTTATACCAACTCTTTAAATCCAATGTATCTGTGACATTTTCAGTGTATCTATATTCTGACAATAAATTTTCAGCAGTAAAAGTAAAATGCAGTTCTGCCAAAAGAATTAAGTCATATAGAGAAAAAATGTTTTATATTATTTCAATTTTTCAATTTACATGTAAATAAGTTTTAAAATTCACTTCCTGGGCCAGGCATGGTGGCGCACACCTATAATCTCAGCACTTTGGGAGGCTGAGATAGGCAGATGACTTGAGCTCAGGAGTTCAAGACCAGCCTGGGCAGCATGGTGAAACCCCATCTCTACAAAAAAGGTAGCTGGGCATGGTGGCATGCACCTGTGGTCTCAGCTACTTGGGAGGCTGAGGTGGGAGGATCATTTGAACCTGGGAGGTTGAGGCTGCAGTGAGCCATGATAGCATCACTGCACTCCAGCCTGGGCAACAGAGAGAGATCCTGTCTCAATTAAAAAAATAAAAAATTTAGTTTTTGAGTCACACAGCCACATTTCATTGGTACAGTAGCCATAAATGGCTAATGGTTATATTAGGCAGCACCGAGTCACAGGGAAGAATCTGGATTTAGTGTCAGAAGCTCTAGGTTTGAACATACTGCTCCTGTTGCTGTCTGTCTTTGCACAACTCACTATGTTCTCTAAGCCTCAGTTTTGTCCCCTTTACTCAACCCCCGATCCCATATATTTGCTCTGACAGTTGAATGAGATAATGTAAAAGGAAAGGTCCCAGTGAACTGTAAAATGAAATGTAATCATAAGGTATTTTTAATTTAATAATATGGAGAGAGTTAATTATTTAGGGATTTTGAATCAGTTTCCACAACATTTGTGGAGGCAGAAGGAAATCAACTCCTTTAACTATTGCCAATGATGATTATAAATCCTAAAGTTAGGATGCAGTGGGTTGGTAGCTTTTTAAAGCAATTCTTTCTCATACTTTGTTAGGAAGATCAGTGCTTTTATCTTGACTATAAGTTCTAAGATATATATTTTCTAGTTAAAAACGGGACTTTTTAAGGATTTTTAAAAAGTTTAATTGACAACACAGTCTTAAGTCGTGTGTGTATGTGTGTTTGGAAAAGAAACACACAAAATTGTCAAGCCTCTTTACCCCCACAGAGAAGGAAGGAAAGGAGAGAGACTTGTTTGGCTTCATTGACTTCCCTGGTGTTTCACTTTTGTTTTATTTTCATTTTTGAGACAGAGTCTTTCTCTGTCACTGAGGCTGGAGTACAGTGATATCCTTATAACTCACTGCAGCCTCAAATTCCTGGGCACAAACAATCCTTCTGCCTCAGCCTCCTGAGTCAGCCAGGATTACAAGCATGTGCCACCATGCCCAGCTAATTTTCATTTTCTTTTTTGGTAGAGACAGGGTCTTTCTATGTTGCCCAGGATAGTCTCTAACTCCTGGCCTCAAGTGATCCTCCCTCCTTGGCCTCCTGTATTCCTGCCATTACAAGAATAAGCCACCAAGCCCAGCTATGTTTCAGTTTTAAACAGAGAACACATGTATTATTTTTGAAATAAAAATCAGTATAGATGAAAAAACTTGTGTTATAAAAGATAAAGAGCTTTGATTCTCTATTGATAACAGATAAAGTTTAATCTTCTTTGGAAAATGAGCACCGTTATTGCATATGAGAATTAACATAGATAAACCATTAAATCATAGCTACTTCTCATCAGAGATCCCAGTTCTAGAGGGACCCATGTGAGCTACAACCCTAGAAAGTCAACACCAGCAATCTGGACCACTTACCTCGTGACTTTTTCTTTGGGTTCATATTTGACGTCCATGTTTGTTGTTCTTATCTATAACCTTTTAAAACATGTGACTTGTCCCTCCACATGATATCCTGCTGAATTTCAGTTTTAGCCTCTCAGGAGAATTACTGCCTATTTGGTTGAGTTGTTCTCAAGAGCCCCCTAAATGAAATTCTGTCACATATCTCCTGAAATCTCTATTTAGATCACATAATCCTTATCATACCCTTGGAATATGATATAAATTCATCTAGATGTTTTCATGCTAAGCAACCACAGAAAGAGAGAATCAACTTAATGTATTCGGATTATCCTTAAGACTAATAACAATGTATCACAAACTAAAATCAAGTGATTTTTAGGGGATCAAAAAGATACTTATCAAAAAAAAAGATATTTCTTCAAAAATATTTCCTGCGTAGGCTTTTAACAAACTGGCTTTTAGGTCTCTGTTGAACTGACTCATCTCTATGGATACACTTCCTGTTTCAACATACAAGTTGCCCACCTATGTGCCCTTATATTAAAATATTTAATAATTCTTGAAACAATAATTATTGAAACTATAATTATTTGAAAGTGTACCATGTGCAGACACTGTGCTTGGTGCTTGGGATACAGTGATGAAAAGATATAGAGATGGTTGCTACCCTTAGGGAGCTTGTTATCCTTGAGAAGACCTGTTCATCAAATAACCTAATGGGAAAATTAACAGTAGTAAGTAGCACATAAAGGTGGGAAAAATGATGATATTGGAGGGTTTGGGGGTAAGTGGCCTAATTGGAGATGTCACAAAGTCTTCTATAATTGAACTGAAACCCCAAACATCAAAGAGTGTTAACCAGCCCACAAGACAGACGAAGGGTGGATCTTCCAGGTAGATGGGACAGCATGTTCTGAAACTCAGAGGTAGAAGGTAAAATAGGACATTCAAGGAGGTCAGAGCAAGCCTATACACCTGGAGCATAGAAAATAAGCAGGTATATAACACAGGATGACACTGAAGGAGTAGTAGAATATTAGACCTTACAAGACACTGTACATTCTGTCACCAGTGGTGATCTTTATTCTAAATGAAACCAAAGTAAGTACCCATTTGATTAGGGTATCTCTCTTCGTTGACTAAGGTTGTTGGAACTACTTAAGCATCACTAGCCTATCTTTAATCTTGTACTCAAGCCAACAGTTGGCATGGAACCTTCCAAAGTCTTCGGAATAGTCATTCTCAATTCTGGGTCTTCACCCTGAATCCCTGGGAAGATTTATAATAAATTTGATGATGGAGACAACACTACTACCTCCAATCCCAACTCCTAGAGATTCTGATTCCACAGATCTAGGGTGGGGCATAGCCATCTTTATCTTTTAAACATTCTACTAGTGATTCTGATAGGCAATAAAGTCTGGGAACTACTGCATTCAAAATTCAGTTTTGTGTATTTTTCTTTTAATGATAGGTATTATCAACCTCAGTGAAGTAGGTCATATTATTGGTCATTTTTGAAAATTATTTAATGAAGATGAATGTTTACAGCAATATCTTCCTCTCCTGATATCAGTGGGATTTCTCATAATTCTATTTGTTTTTACATTTTGGGTGTCTTCTGTATTAAGAATATTTCTATATGTTCATATCCTTTCTTTTGCTTTCTTCCTTGTAAAATTTTGATTCTTTGTAAGTTAATTTTCTATTTATTTTGAAACTTAATTAGATCAATTATTACAACAAGCTCAGTAGGTCTAGCATTTTCCAATAGGGCTATTTTTATCTTGTTTTTCACTCAATAAGAACTTACTGTGATTCTAATGCTTTCTTGCAATCAATATAATTTATACTTTCTGAACACTTCAGAAGGAATATAAAAATGTTTCCCTCTCAGATAAAATTATTTCATTGGACTTGGAGATGTTTTCCCTGTCCATTAGTTCTTTTTCATCCATTAGACGGAGGAAATGTCTACACTTCCTTTCATCTTCCCCAGTGAGCCTGTGCCCTCAGTCCCTGATGAATACAGACAGGGCAAGCTAATGACACCTCATCTTGGTAGCAGCGAGAGATGGACACTACTTCTAGTGGAGCCACATAGGTACTTCTTTGCAGCAGTTTGAAGTGGAGATCCAACATATTGAATTAGTTGATTTGGACTATGGAAGTGAGGGTCCATGTAGAGGGCTGAATGGACTATAAACAATCATGGACAAGTGAATGCATGTGTCATGCTGAGAAGCCATTTGGGGAGGGGATATTAAAAGGATGGAATGAAATGAAAGGGACAGAAAAAGGAGGATGTGGAAAGGGATTACAGCAGTGATAAAAAAAAAATCTTGTAGCTGAGGGAGTGGAATGAATAAAAGGAGGGACAAAAACACTGATATGGTTTAGCTGTGTCCCTACCCAAAATCTCATCTTGAATCACAATCCTCATAATCCCCACATGTCAAGGGAGAGACCAGGTGGAGATAATTGAATCATGGGAGTGTTTTTCCCCATGTTGTTCTTGTGATGGTGAGTTCTCACAAGATCTGATGGTTTTACAAGTGTTTGGTAGTTCTTCCTGTATTCATTCTCCTTCCTGGCACTTTGCAAAGAAGGTGCCTTGCTTCTCTTTTACCTTCTACCATTACTGTCAGTTTTTTGAGGCCTTCTCAGCCATTCTGAACTGTGAGTCAGTTAAAGCTCTTTCCTTTATAAATTACCCAGTCTCAGGTATTTCTTATAGCAGTGTAACAATGAACTAATACAGTCAATTGGTACCTAAGTAGTGGGGCACTGCTAGAAAGATACCAGAAAATGTGGATGCAACTTTGGAACTGGGTAATAGGTAGAAAAGTTAGGACAGTTTGGAGGACACAAAATACAGGAAGATGTGGGAATGTTTGGAACTTCCTAGAGACTTGTTTTGACCAAAATGCTGGTAGTGATATCAGCACTGAAGTCCAGGCTGAGGTGGTCTCAGGTAGAGATGAGGAACTTCATGGGAACTGAAGCCAAGGTGACTCTTGCTATGCTTTAGCAAAGAGACTGGTGGCATTTTGCCCCTGCCCTAGAGATCTGTGAAACTTAGAACTTGAGAGACATGACTTAAGTTATCTAGCAGAAGAATTTTCTAAACAGCAAAAAGTCCAAGACATGACTTGGGTGCTCTTCAAAGCACTCGGTTTTACGTATTCACAAAGAGATGGTTTGGAATTGGAACTAATGTTTAAAAGGGAAGCAGAGCATAAAAGCTTGAAAAATTTGCAACCTGATGATGCAACAGAAAAGAAAAACCCATTTTCTGAGGAGAAATTCAAGCTGGCTACAAATATTTGCTTAAGTAACAAAGAGCCAAATATTAATCACCAAAACAATGGGGAAAATGTCTCCAGGCTGTGTCCGTGGTCTTTGTGGCAGTCCCTCCTATCACAGGTCTGGAGGCCAAGGAGGAAAAAATAGTTTCATGGACCAGGTCCAGGGCTTTGCTGCATTGTGCAGTCTTGGGACTTGGTGTCCTGTATCCCAGCTGTAGCTAAAAGGAAGCAATATACAGCTCAGGCCACTGCTTCTGAGGGTGCAAGCCACAAGCCTTGGTGGCTTACATGTGTTGTTGGGCCTGTAGATGCACAAAAGTCAAGAATTGAGGTTTGGAAACCTCTGCCAAGATTTCAGAGGATATATGGAACTGCCTAAATGTTCTGGAGAAGTTTTGCAGGGGCATAATCCCCATGGAGATCTTCTGCTAGGGCCATATGGAAGGGAAATGTGGGGTGGGAGCCCCCACACAGAGTCCCCACTGGTGCACTGTCTAGTGGAGCTGTGAGAAGAGGGCCACCATCCTTCAGACTCCAGAATGGAATAGCCACTGACAGCTTGCACCATGCACCTGGGAAAGCCATAGACACTCAATGCCAGCCTATGAAAGCAGCCAGGAGGGGTACCCTCAAAGCCATGGGACAGAGCTCCTTTACCCTACAAAGCCATGGGACAGAGCTCCCCAAGGCTGTAGGAGCCCACCTCTTGTATAAGCATGACCTGAGTGTGAGACACAGAGTCAAAGCAGATCATTTTGGAACTTTAATATTTAATGACTGCCCAACTGGATTTCAGAATGACATGGAACCTGTAGCCCTTTTGTTCTGGCTAATTTCTCACATTAGCCAAATGTGAGAACAAAGGGAACGAGAACATTTACCCAAGGCCTCTACCCCCATTGTATCTTGGAAGTAACTAAACTGCTTTTGATTTTACAGGCTCTTAGGTAGAAGGAAGACTTGCCTTGTCTCAGATGAGGCTTTGGACTTGGACTTTTGAGTTAATGCTGGAATGAAGTAAGACTTTGGGAGACTATTGGGAAGGCATGATTAGTTTTGAAATGTGAGGACATGAGATTTGGGAGGGGCCAGGGACAGAATTATATGGTTTGGCTGTATTGCCCTGACAAAATCCCATCTTGAATTGTAATCCCCATAATCCCCATGTGTCAAGGGAAAGACCAGGTGGAGGTAATTGAATCATGGGTGCAGTTTCCTCCATTCTGTTCCGGAGATAGTGAGTTCTCGTAAGATCTGATGGTTTTATAAGTGTTTTCTAGTTCCTCCTGCATTCATTTTCCTTTCTGCCACCTTGAGAAGAAGCTTCCTTGCTTCCCCTTCTACCATGATTGTAAGCTTCTTGAGGTCTCCCCAGCCATGATGAATGGTGAGACAATTAAACCTTTTTCCTTTATAAATTACCCAGTCTTGGGTAGTTCTTTATAGCAATATGAGAACGGACTAATACAATAGATCTATGGAATTTTATCACATATACAGAATCATGTAAGTACTAAACAAAATCTTTAGCATATTTTCTAAAGGTAATACATTCTCATGGTTTTAAAAAACAATATTTAAAAAATAATGAAATATTTCAATCCTAACCCCACCCCCATTCACCCTGTTCCCTGTCCCATTATTACTTTTGCTGTTTTCTTGGGTTTTCCTTCTATTAACTCTACTTGAAAATACAAAGCAAAATTAACATGTATTATAATTTTCATCCTCCTTATGTAAAAGTTATCTCACTATATAAATTTTCCTGCACCTAACTACCTTTGTTTATCTTGTTTGAGATTATTTTATATTCTCACATAATGAGCTTCTTCATTCTTTTTATAGGTGCATAGTATCCTATTATATAAACCCTGTACCTTTAATTTACTTGCACAATCTTTGACTGGTTTTTTAAAGTTAGAAACTCGAGATACAATATGTCTCACAAAACAAGTCTCAGGAAAGCTCAAGAGAAGGTGTCCAGATATGAACAGTAAACGCTGGCAAGTTTACCAGATGGTGAAGAGTAAAGTGGCCCCCTGGCTGGAACTGGGAAAAGTAAAGCATAGCTAAAAGCAGGAAGTGCATCCCTCTGCACTGAAAAGATAGATTTTTTTTTAAGTCAAAGAGAAGAGCATCTGAACTATTTAAGATAATGGGGTCATAAATGAGTTAAAAACTGGCATTGGATACTCAGCTAATACTCTGAAAACTGTCAGAAGTTTACTCTGAAAACTGTTAGAAGTCTATCAGAGGACTGACAACTGTTGCTTATGTGGGAAAGCAAAAAAGAATATCATTTCCCTTTCTAAGCCCAGCTGAAAGATTGTATTTCAGAATGATAGAATTGGTTGAAGGTACATATTTTGGAAACATATTTTGTTTTGGTAAGTTAATTCAGTTTTATGATCTTAGTTTATTTATATTTGTATTCTTAGTTCATTGGTAGATTTATTCAGGTTTTTAGTCTTAGTTCATTTATCCTAGTTCTTTTTTATTAATTGCTAATTTTTATGTTATTTCATCTTTTGATAAAATGATGAAATATTTGATAAAATGATCACAACAGAACATCAGATGTTTTATTTTACCCTAATTTAGAAAGAGAGAAATATCTGTAGTTGACATTTGAAAGGCCAAAGTAATAATTACGTTAAATATTAATTCATTAAATAAAAGTACTAGAGATACAGAGGTGTTTATTTCCAGGCCAATCCAGTGATCTCTAACTGCTTTAAAGATTCCAAGAGTTCCATAGAAAGGCAGTTAAATTCAGTGACTACTGATCATCTGTTATGTATTAAACACCATACACAGGTCCAGGATGGCACTTCCCACTCAGAGAATGCCTTTTGTCTCTCCCATTGGAATTTATTATGACCTCTTCATACAGAGCATTTCCAAAAGACAGCTAAACTACTGTGAAAAATAAACAGTTCATATGCTAATAGCTGGTAATAGCAATGAACTCTCTCAGCTACTTATCCATTGTCCTTTTCTTGTTAACCTTTCTTTCCTTTTGTTTTTTGAATCTTTGTTCTCTTATTCATATACGTTCCAAGAGAACAGTCCTTGTCTATTCCATTGTTGTATCCTCAGCATCTAGGACAGTGTCTGGTGTAGAATGTACTAACTAAATACCTTTGGATGACTGGGACACAGGAAGCAGTCTCTCCTACAGGAAAAACCACCTGGCCAGAAGTGTGGGAGACCAGAATGCTTATCCCTACTTGGTTATTTGCTAACTATAAAAACCAGCAAGGAAATAATTTTCCCTAAGCCTCAGTCTATGCATTGATAAATGAGGCAGATTATAAAATGAAGTTCAAAATAAGGGTTCTAGGGCCAGAACACCCTAAGTTCTATCTAAGTTCTACTACTAATTGTCCATGTGTGATCTCAGCCAAGCTATTTAAATCTCGTGTCTCAGTTTTATCATTTTTAAAATGGGGAAAATATTAGTAATCTACTTTATAGGATTGTTGTGATGACTACATTTTTTTTCAGAGAAGTATATGTCAAGGTGCCTGGTACATTAAAAAAAAAATGCTCAATAAATATGACCCACTTCTATTATCAGCATTATTTTAAGAAATCAATGAGATGTCATGAATGAAAGTACTTTTACTGTATAAAAAGCTACACAGATAAATATTTCCAGATTTCCATGTTATTCTGTCAAGGACAAACATTTGTCTTCTAGCAGGAACCGTCTAGAACCACATTGCTTTTAAGAGAATTTATAGATATAATAAAGATCCTTACATATGATGGCATACTGATAGAGATTTCAGAAAGGAGGAACTTTTTATTGACCTAACATAAGACTTCAAAATTAGCCATTTACTCTGTCTAAAGAGGAAACAAAACAATGTTTTTTGGTCCAATTGTCTTTGTTATGAAAATTCTTTAGAAGAGTTAAAAATATGTCACAAAGAGACAAATTTACTAAAAGAAGCCACTGGTTAGCTGACATGCATTTGAAAATCAGTTAGGAAACCACAGCCATTTCCCTTATCCAGAAAAAAAGGGAAAAATAAAAGCTTTTTATTTACTTGTGCTATACTGGAAATATACTCACTAGACTTTCAAATATAATTTGAAATAATATCTGCACCCACAATACAGAGCTTGCTTAACAAAGGTAGACATTACATTAGTGGAAATTGAAGTGTGCAGTAATAGTTTTACCCACAAAGAATAAGGCAGATCTATTCAAAATGATAGAAATCTGAAATTGGATATTTAAATATGGGAAAATGAACGTGTCTAGAAGCATATGGAAGTATTCTGACCATATTTTCACTCTGTTGCATATTAAAGTAGAAAATACACAATAGCTGTGTGATTTAAATGATATATGCCTGATATGAACAAATGGAGAAGGTTACATACAGAAGTATCCCAAATTCAGACTGCTACAGGGTTTTATTTGTTAAAGCCCAGGTTAATACAAGCAAATTTCTAACCACAGAGAGAAACCTTCTTCATAAAGTTTTCTTTATATCTGAACAAAGCAAAAGGTCTTTCTGGCTATCATTTTACCTTTCTAGTATGGCTATTTTTTTCAGTATGGGAGTTTTTTCTAAATAATCTGAATGAGGGGTGTGATTTGTATCTATATCATGTTCTATGCCCACCTCCCAGATTCTATACCCACCTCGTATCTCAATGTGAGATTTTGAGATGCCCATAAGGTTTTCAGGTATTATTTTATTCCCAGGATTTGTACTTATAAGTGATAACCATTCCTATGGTACCCAGGAAGTGAGATAAATTCTTTACCATTGTTCCAGATTATTATTTTCAAACAGCCACTGAAATAGAATAGAAAAATACTTGATTCCTTAGAAAAGTTAAAGAGAGATTTGGCAAGCTTGCAGTTTTAAAATGGAGAAATAATCAAATAAAATTCTTTTTGATGCTGTTTATTTGGTTAGTTGGTAAGAAGAAGTAAAAGTGAAGTTATCAAGAAAAATGTTGTCCAAACAAGGTTTATATGGTTGTTTAGTTGAGTGTTTTCATGTTTTGTATGTGTTTTAGTGGGCCAGGCAAAAAGTCATTTGAGTAGACCACATAGTAGCTATTTTTATCAGGATATCTCCATTTTACCTCTCCTCCTGCAAACTGCAGTAAAAATGGAATATGAAATAATGTGTTAGTTCCCTAGGATGGCCAAAACTAAGTAGCATAGATTGGGCAGGTTAGCACAACAAAAAGCCTACTCTCCTTAAGTTCTAGAAGCTAGAAGTCTAAAATCAGTATGTCTGCAGTATCTCTGGGTAGCATCCTTCCTTGTCTCTTTCTAGCTTCACCAATCTTCATTATTCCTAGGCTTTCAAATGCATAACTCTAGTTTCTGACTTTGTTGACATATGGTGTTTTTCCTGTATGTCTGCTTTTTCTTCTGATGTTTTCTTTGTATAAAGCCACCAGTCATATTGAATTACAGCTCACCCTAATGACTTAATCTTAATTTGATTATATCTTTAAATACACTATTTCCAAGTAAAGTCATATATACAGGTACTAGGGGTTAGGATATCAATATATCTTTTGGGTGGGTACAAAATTCAACCTATAAAGACTTAGGGTAAGGGAAAATTCCTTGAAATGTAATTTTCTAGAGTAGTAGGCACTTTAGATCTCTGGGAATTATAGGGAAACACTAATAAATTTCCTAGCTAGAGTAACTAATTTAAAGATTCTCAAGTGGGGATGGGGGTGAGGGGATGGAAAGAAAGTGCCTTATACCTCTAGTGGGTTTTCAAGTATCACCAAAGGAAGAGCATATGTAATATGAATATTGAGAGCCATCAGTGAAGTGTTAAGGACAAAAACCCAAGAACCTGAAAGAGGGTTCACACCCTGCTCCACCACTCACTAGCTGAGTGAACTGTGGCACATTATGTGATGATGGCGCCATGCATCATTTTCTACATGTAAAATGCAAATGATAACACTACAAGGAACCTGTAAGTATTAAATGAGTAAATACAGTACCTAGAATAATACCTTGTGTAGTGAGGCATACATTTAAAATGTTTTAAAACAATGAATTGGCGTGAGTTACTAATGAAAACCCTTTGGTGACTGAAAAGAGAAAGGAGAAAAAAAAATACAAAACTGTGACTTCATGTAAGGGCTAGATATTTGAAACTGTTATTGCAGAGAAAATACAATCTAGGGAGTTTCAGATTCTAAACGGAAGGCCAGGTGTTAGGAGAATACTAGAGTTAGTTAAATGCTACCTGGTAATTGTCTAGTGTGTGACCTTCATGGTCTGTACCTAGGTAGTTGCATTTCTTTAAACTTTTATTACATTATATCTTTGTACCTCCTCTTTACTGGGTGGGATTTTTTTCCAGTGGGATTAATGCCTAAGGGGAAATAACAGGTCTCTCTTTGGGTTTGACCTTGCAAAATTTAATTAAGTGACAGTAATTATCAGGCTGTTATTAACTTTGAAACATCTAAGACTTGCATACTACCCTAGAGGTTTTGCCTGAGTTTAGTTTTCACATATGCAGAAACATTCTTTTTAAACTCAGATATGCATTTGTGTTTGTGAGTTTGTGTATGTGTTTAAATTTACATGCTGTCAAAAATAGATTTTGACTGAACAGTTTCAATTTGGTCTGATACAAATTCATGTAGTGCCCCCTCCCCCTCCACCCCCTGGATAGATCTAGATTTCAAAGGAGCTAAAGCTGGTCTCTGGAACTACATTATGTAAAAATCTATCCCAATCACAGAGTCATTTGTTTGTGGGTCTTTGGACTAAGCTGTGGTTTCCGGTGGGCAAGCCACCTAAGTTACTACCCTTGGTGCTGAATCTCCCTACACAGGAACAGGGGTGAATCTTTCTCTAGAATGTCCACATTCCTAAACCAGCCTCATCCCGTGACTCTTCTGAGACCAATTATGGCTTAATTCTCATATTTCTAATGACTTTCTGACAAATACCTACATTTCTTTTCCATAAACTTTTACTAACATTTCAAAACATTATCCTGTAGTGGTTTTGAACATTATCTTTGGCTCCAGCAAGGATTAGTCAAATATCACATCCACCGTATGATTCTGGAAATCCACGCAACTACCATGAGCTTCTGTTTCTTCATCAAGAAGGTGTGAATACTGATAGTATTATTGGGATAATGAATGTTAAGAATTTCATACATTGCCCTAGCACATAGCAGTATGCCTAATCAGCACCACTGAATTTAGCTATTATTTCTCATTCCACATTCTCTAAGACCAAAGTCCATTTTATAATACAGTGATGGAAAAAGTCACTTAGAATGTTTATTTGTACCTCATTTTTCAAAAGTTGGGAATAATTTGGTTAGCTTAAATAAGAATCCTTTGCTCAATCTTGGGATTCAAAATGAGAAATAAATTAGTTCAAATATATTTTTTCTAGAATCCCATTTCAGTCTAGAGTGGTCTTACAGGTAAAGTAATCACCAAGTATATAGATGCAGACTAGCTCCAAATTCCACATATCCAGCAATCTGATGTTTGGATCAGTAACCTCTGCATTCAGCAGTAACGCTTAACTACATACATAAATAATATGACATATTAATTTTTTCAAAGTTACTGGATATATGGGTTTGTCCAATTCTTATTTGTGGTTTTTATTGGAAATTTACTTCCACTTTTTTTTCTGAAACAATGTTTGCATTTTATCTCTATTATGTAATTGTTACTTTCGTTTAGCTGCACAGGGCGAGGCACTTGAAAGAACTGGAGATTTGAAGTACTCCAGACTCTTTTCCTGATTTAGCATGTTTGTTTCATCTGGAGAGTTTAAGTATTCATGAGAAGGTGGCTTCCAAGAACCAGAAAGACATAATGAGGGGTGACCTCCATGTGAGAAGGTGAGCTGAGGTCAGGGTTAGTAATATGTAAAGATGCATAAGAAATGGCTAATCAGTGTGCAAGAGACTCACAATTGCCCTTGTCACTTCAGTGGTTTCTAATATCACTATTTTATCTTTCTTAAGTGTTCTGAAATCATTATATATTTTAAAGAAAAAAATGCTCATTTTTACTATTGCCAAGTGTTGAATAAATATGTGCAATGACTCCCCAAAATACCAAGCGTAGTAATAAATTGGGTGACATCATGAAAATTTTACTTCCTAATTTGAAAAGAAGCCTCAACATGATGGAGCATTAAGGTGCTAAAAACCTATGATTTATAAACCAGTAATATTGTATGAATTCAAAGGCCCCCGGAAGGTTTTATTCTGAAGGTAATTGTCTTACATACACTGCTTGATATCCAAAATTTCACTTTATCTGTTTCATTCTGCCTTCGTTAAAATGCTATTACCCCTGGAGTGGTCATACTCTAAGTTATTGCTCTTTTATTTTAGTTTTATTTAAAAGAGTTATTTGTCTTCATTTTATAATAAATTAGAAATATTTTTGCTACTACTGGTTCCCTATACTCCCTCTACCTGCCTTAGTGAATTTTCTGTCTCCTGTACAGATCCATTACCCAGAATAGAGGGCTTAGTAAGTTGATGCCTTTATAACAAACAATCCAGAGGGACAACACCTTCTTATAAGTACCACATGCTAACCAATTGCACCACTGAAGCTACAAAAATAAGGGCTTCTTATTTACTAGTTTGTTCATGTAAAACTATATCATGCACTTTGTAGTCAACAATAGTGAGATTGTTTTCATCATCCTCCTCCCCTACATTGGCATGGAAAATTTGTCATTCTCATCAATGATTTCATCAGGAAGACAATGCTCATTTATTTTAATCATGTGCTTGTCAATGACACAGAAAAAGAGATGCTATTACAAAGTAGTGAGAAGCTTATCCCATCTCATACACACAAACACACACAAGAGTAGCAGGTGGTTGAAAAGCTTTGGTTGCACTGGAATAGTATCTTAATTTAATATTCTAGCCTCCACGGCTTGAATGATCTTCTTTCCTACTGCTCCAATCTTTATCACCTTGCTTCTCCAGGACATTACTGTCATACCAGTTGCTTCATATCCCTAGAAGATAAGCCACTTTCTGCTTCAGAACCCTTACCCTTGACATGGAATGCTCTCATCACAGATCTGCACACGGCTAATTCTTCCTCATCGCTTATATCTGAGCTCAAAAGTCTTCCCAATTCAAGGTTTACCTTACCCCTGGCACCCTGAATCCCACAACCTAGAAAGCCCTGTAAAAGTGAAGAACTTGTCTATTCTGTTTACGACTAGATCCTTAGTCTAGAACATACAAAGCATACAATAGGTGTCTAAGGCATATTTTCTGAATACAATAATAAATTATAAAATACAAATGTGAAATAATGATTATAATATGCCCAAAGATATCTATTACCTCGAAGGGAAAAGGAAGAAATAAGCTATAATAATTATTTTCACTTACTGAACACCTACTATAACCAAGGTATTATACCTCTTACCTTATTTAATAGTCACATGAACTTTGTCCCACAACATTAATAAATAGCCAAGAGAAAATTTAACCCATATCCTATTTTAAAAATCATGTAATTAGCCATTGGGCACAAATATAGGAAGAAGCCCAGTATATTTACAATGAGAGGCCCAAATACAGATTTACCTGACTAGCACTTTTCCATCTGGATGCTATTTGTAAATAGCTATTTGTGAATGAATAGTTTTCTCGAGATTTGTATCATTTAGGATTTTGTTGGCAGTGGCATGAACTGCCACCTACACCTGCTTGAGCAAAAATATAAAATAAATACATGTATTGGCCCACAAAGTTGAACAGATCAAAGAGATGGCTTCAAAGGGGACTCAACATAGTCCTCAAATCATGTCACCAGAACCCAGTTTCTCTCTTGATTTTTATACTCCACTTCCTCGGTATTAACATGGCAGGATGGTAGTTCTAACAGCTCCAGGGATTATATATTCTTTTATGTCAGTGGGAAGAAGGAAGTTTGCTTCCCAAGTAGTTAAGACTATTGCCAGATCACATGGCACTTTTGTGCAAATTAGAAAAAGGTACCTCTTTCTTGAGGAAATTTCCAAAGTTAGTGTATGACTAATTTACCAATAGTTAATGAAACATACATAAGACACTCTACAAAATTATAAAAATTATACTATCAGAAGTAATACAGTAGAATATATAAAGTTTTAAGATTCAAGTACAGTCATATTTTAGATGTTATATAACAATTACATGTCTTTTTTTCAGGAAAATAAACTATGATACTTTCAAAGCTCACTTGTACCAATAATCAAACCACAGACTTCACCATTTTTTCTAGTTGGAACGGAGATCTTAAGTAGTTTTTGTTTTAATTTTGAGAAGCCAAGGTTTTGACTAATTACCAGTATCAACTATATCAAGTATACCCTAAATATTTTTAAATAAAAGTGTTTGGATTTTTTTCTGGTGAATTATTATCATGAATATTTCAGTACTTCAAAAAGAGGTGTTCTAAATGTAAGAAAACTATGTATTAGTTTTAGTTCCTAATGTTCCTGATGTTCACCCAGTATCACATGACTATATTTCTTGGTAAATTTCCACTTTATAGTTTATATTGTTGAAGTAGTTCATATTTATAGTTCATCTTCATATTCACTGTAACTTTTCAAATTATATTTCTTCTAAACACTATCATAAACTATCATAAACTTGAATTTTAAAGGTGATATATGTTAATGATAAATATAGAGAAGAAAGAAATTTATTTTAAAATTTAGTTCTGGATCATTTATCTGACCAATATAATCATGCTCTTTATATTTGAAATGAGTCTAATACTTTCTATTTGGAGAAGCCAATGTTAATTCTAAATGATGGTAAAATTTATTTAGCTTCTATTGTATGGTTTTAAAACATTGCTTCATTTTTATTCAGATAATTTTTTTTTTTAGTGCTGTCAAGTCCTTTATGTATGCTTAATTTTGGTTGCTCATTATATTAGCCTGTTTTCATGCTGCTGATAAAGACATATCCAAGACTGGGCAATTTAAAAAGAAGAGGTTTAATTGGACTTACAGCTCCACATGGCTGGGGAGGCCTCACAATCATGGTGGAAGGCAAGGAGGAGCAAGTCACATCTTACATGGTGGCGGCAGGCAAAAAGAGAGCTTGTGCAAGGAGACTCTAATTTTTAAAACTATCAGATCTCATGAGACCCATTCACTATCGTGAGAACAACCCGGGAAAGACTCACTAGCTTCTTCCATAATTCAATCATATCCCACTGGGTCCCTTCCACAACACATGGGAATTATGGAAGCTACAAGATGAGATTTGGGTGGGGACACAGAGCCAAATCATATCATTCTGCCCCTGGCCCCTCCCAAATCTCATATCTTCACATTTCAAAACGAGTTATGCCCTCCCAACAGTCTCCCAAAGTCTCAATTCATTTCAGCATTAACTCAAAAGTCCACAGTCCAAAGTCTTATCTGAGACAAGGCAACTCCTTTCCACCTATGAACCTGTACAGTCAAAAGCAAGGTAGTTATTTCCTAGATATAATGGGGGTACAGGCACTGGATATATACAGTACAGCCATTCCAAATGAGAGACATTTGCCAAAACAAAAGGGCTATAGTCCCCAAAATCCAGTGGGGCAGTCAAATCTTAAAGCTCCAAAATGATCTCCTTTGACTTCATGAATCACATCCAGGTCACACTGATACAAGATGTGAGTTCTCATTATATTGGGCAGCTCCACCCTTGTGGCTTCACAGGGTACAGCCTTGCTCCTGGCTGCTTTCACAGGCTGGTGTTGAGTGTCTCTGACTTTTTCAGGTGCATGGTGCAGGCTCTCAGATCCACCATTCTGGGGTCTGGAGGACAGTGGCCCTTTTCTCACAATTCCACTGGGAGTGCCCCAGTAGGACTCTGTGGGGGGACTGTGACCCTACGTTTCCCTTCCACACTGCCCTAGCAGAGGTTCTCCATGAGGGACCTACTCCTGCAGCAAACTTCTGCCTAGGCATCCAGGCATTGCCATACATCTGAAAGCTAGATGGAGGTTCCCAAACCCCAATTCTTGACTTCTGTGCACTGACAGGTTTAATATCATGTGGAAACTGTCAAGGTTTGCAGTTTCCACTCTCTGAAGCTACAGACTGAGCTCTAAATTGGCACCTTTCAGCCATGGCTAGAGTAGCTGTGATGCAGGACACCAAATCCCTAGGCTGCACACAGCATGGGGACCCTGGGCCCAGCCTACCAAAACCATTTTTTCCTCCTAGGCCTTCAGGCCTGTGATAGGAGGGGGCTGCCGTAAGTACCTCTGACATACCCTGGAGACATTTTTCTGTTTGTCCTGCAGATTAACATTTGGCTCCACATTACTTATGCAAATTTCTGCAGCAGGCTTGGATTTCTCCTCAGAAAATGGAATTTTCTTTTCTGTCACATTGTCAGACTATAACTTTTCTGAACCTTTATGCTCTGCTGAGCTTATAAAACTAAATGCCTTTAATGGCATGCAAGTCACCCCTTGAATGCTTTGCTGCTTAGAAATTTTTTCCACCAGATACCTTAAATCATCTCTCTCAAGTTCAAAGTTCCACAAATCTCTAGGGCAGGGGCCAAATGCCAGCATCTCTTTGCTAAAACAGCAAGAGTCATCTTTACTCCAGATCCCAAGTTCCTCATCTCCATCTGAGACCACTTCAGTTTGGATTTTATTGTCCATATCACTATCAGCATTTTGGGCAAAGCCATTCAACAAGTCTCTAAGAAGTTCCAAACTTTCCCACATTCTCCCGTCTTCTTCTGAGACTTCCAAACTGTTCCATCCTCTGCCTGTTACCCAGTTCCAAAGTCACTCCCACATTTTCAGGTATCTTTTCAACAGCACCCCAATCATGATAACAATTTACTATATTAGTCCATTTTTATGCTGCTGATAAAGACATACCTGAGACTGGGCAACTTACAAAAGTAAGAGGTTTAATAGAACTTAACTTGAGCCAGTTCCACATGGCTCAAGAGGCCTCACAATCATGGCAGAAGGCAAGGAGGAGCAAGTCACATCTTACATGGATGGCAGCAGGCAAAAAGAGAGCTTGTGTAGGGAGACTCCTATTTTAAAAATCATTAGATCTCATGAGACCTATACACTATCATGAGAACAGAATGGGAAAGACCTGGTCCCATGATTCAATCACGTACCACTGGGTCCCTCCTATAACATGTGGGAAATATGGGAGCTATAAGGTGAGATTTTGGTGGGGACACAGAGCCAAATCGTATCCCTTTTCATGTTGCTTATAACATTAATGTTGCTTAAAACATTATACCAAATTAACAGTAAACAATTACATTTGAAAGCAAATAGTTTTGACATTGTCTTCCATTCCAAAACCTATCTACGTAAACTCCTTGCTTAGAATCATGGGCTACTTTTTGTTATGCTAGATGTTAGATAGGCACAGTCCTGATTCTTAAACTTGTCTATCCTATGTCCAAGCATAATGATCTGCATATACCTTGTAGAAGTAGTCTTTACTTTTATCTGTTTGAAAACTGTCCAAATGTGCTGATTTTCTTAGAACAAGACATCTTAGCATCATCTACCCTAAAAATTGTTCAAATAAAAATGCTGGAGTTGACAAAGTTCTGATAAAATAAGAAAAAAGTCAAAATAATGAAGATCTATTAATATGAATTGTATCCCCTCAGATGTATTGTCCTTCTGCAGTGTACACCTGGACAATGATATGCACCTTTCCTGAAATGAGTACAAAAAGAAAATAGCCCTAATCTTCACCCTCTTTGGCCCTAACTGGATGGACTTGTGTTGTTTATCTAAATAAATCACTATGACTGGAACATGAATTATTCTGATGGCCCTTTCCTCACACTTAGGCCCTGGAGTTAAAGTCAATTTCCATAGAAGCTAAAAGTGGAGGAATGTGCTTTTTTTAAATTTTATTTTAAGAAGTGGGTATGAATATTAGCCTGCAGATAATAAATATCCCTTACATGTTTGATTATGAAAATAAGTAGAACTGTTAAATCAATCATTTTTTTTCAAAATTAATCCAAGCAACAGTATTCATTCCATTATTCTGCCTAAAGGTAAATGTCTAAGTATACCCTTGAATAGGATTAAGATGACTCCCATCATTCTAGTTTTTTGGCCTAGGCTTTAGGATTTTGTTCAGTTGGTATTTGGTTGTTGTTTTTCCTATGGTAGTCTATGAAAAATCTTTAGGAGGAAACTAGCCTTTGTATTGAACACCTGGTCCAATTAAGTAGCAATAGTTGACCTGGGAATGAGTAGGCAAGTGTACTTTTTCAAAAATAAAATCCAAATAGGAACACCTGTTTTTGTCCAGAGAGTTAATCATATGTTCAGAACTGACCTTTATTTGGAGACTTATTTATAAAGGTAATTAATATCTGCTGCTTTGCTGCAGAGTTACAGCAAAGTCATGCCACCAACACATAATCATTCCTGTCACTTCCTTAGTTCCCTACACACTGATTCTCCTGCTATTAATGTCCCACAGATTGTTGTCAAATATACATCATTAGATAAGATGAAAATGATTGACAGATTTTTCTTTTGATGGGATTGCTTTTTGACAGAGGAATTATCACTGTATAGGACACACATGTGTGTGTCTGCACATCCACACACAAGATCATGATTTCTGATGGCTACTACTCAATGAATAAGTCACCTTCTCACTGATACTAGTGCTTCGTTTGTAAATACACTTAGCAAGTGCTTTTATATTCAAAATCTTAAACATTCTTTTAAAATATATAACCTGTGATGAGAGAAGCTCAGTCCAGCTCCCCTATCTGAATGAAACAGGAGAAGCTTCAGGATTAAAAAGATCACAAATAATGTTTAAAGGAATTCTCAGTTCCATAGTTTGAAAAAGTTAGCTGAAGATTGACTTTAGTAGTTATTCTTGGGTCACAAGATATTTTTACAGATATTGATATATTCTTAGAAATATGTATTGATATGTAATATCAATATTAATATATATGACTATATATCATTGAATAAGAGAAAAAGTATATATTAAGAACATCATGAGTTAGACACAAAATAAAGACTTTCTTCTCTGTTAAAGAGAGCTTTAATAAGTAAAGATTCATGGAATAGTCTTTGGAAATCATGAAGACACAGAGGCCCCAACCATTTTTCTAAGAAAGGTTAGCTCTGCTCTTCCTGGAAGAGAGAGTGTCAATCCACATGCCCTTTTCCATTTCCATGAAGCAATTAGATTTTATGCTGACTGGAGATGGATAAAATAGGAAAGTTATAGAATTTTCCAATTAAATCAATTCCACAGAAAACTTCTCCGAAACATGCTTAGTTACCAAGAACATGCTTGATTTTGTCATGTTCAGTTGTTGGTGTGGAAGGACATCAGGTCCTCTCAGCTTGCATTGGGAATGGTATGAGGAACCATTCTACTTCCACTAAGTTGTGTATGGAAAGTGTTAATGGCTTTGCTATGGCAGGGACATTGTTTTGGAATTGACCAAATGAAGAATTTCCCCACCTTGACACCCTAATAATTCTCCTAAAGATGCATTACTCAGTTCACTTTATTCCTCCTAGGACATATGTGCCTAGCTCTAAAAATAAAAAATGTCACTAAACTTCCTTATATAGTTCTACATAAAAACTTTTGACTATCTGAGAATCTGAAAAATCAAATCATTTTAATGAACCACAGCAAACTTCTCATGTTGAAACAGCTGTAAGCACAATATGCAAATTGTATTTACTAGTAGCTTATGCTCCAGAGAAATAATCTTTATATGACTGCTTTATTATTTACAGTAGTTTTGAAATTTAATTTTTGTCAACATTGACAGATGCCTTCCATGTTAATACTTGGGCTACTATATATGAAAAAAGCTAAACATATGCAGAGATCTCATGTTTGTGAGCTGATAATGTGGTTGACAAATGGGTTTAACAATATCCAGTCATTTCTGAGCAGTCGATGAAATTCACCTGAGGTCTCTGGTAACAGTGAAGAGGAAGGTCAGAGGAATATGAATGAAGAAAGAAGAAAGCGATGACTCTGGAGGGCCCTGCATATAATGAAAGCATGACAGAGGATGATTAATTATATTTCAGAGCCAGATAATTCCCAGAGTATATGTGTGAATGATAAAAAGTTTCTAACCTTTCCAGTTGTAATTAAATGAGGGATTCACTAGCCTAAGCTGAGTAAAGACTGTTTTGTTCCATAACTGTACTAATGTACATAATGAAATGGTTTATTTCAAATACACATTTCTTTTCACTGCCTGAGTTGTGAAGTTGACAAAACTGGATAATACCCAGGAGTGAGGAAGAGGTTCACCCCTCTGGGGAGGACTCCCTTAGAAATGAACAAACTGGTTAAATAAATTTAGAGTGGCTTGGAAAATTTACCTGCCCTAAAATATATCAGGATGCACCCTCTGGTAAAAAAAAGAAATAGAAGTAATTCTTAACCAATATAGTTTTGTGTAGCTTTAGATTTAAATCTTCTGCAAAATAATGTGTTTTTAATGTTGTTTGGGCTTTTCATAATGTTCTGCCTTTTAGGTGCTAACTTGCAATGGTCTGGGCTTTTTCTCTCTTTTTTTCTTGGCATCTCCTTTCAGACAGAGAAAAGTAATGGGTCCAGGAAGCATAATGAAAACCTTATAGTTTTTATGAGGTGGTTTGAGTGAATACTGAACTCATTAGAGTCCCATTTTTATAGCAGGTATTTAATGATCATTTTGTACATGCCTAATGCTATGCTAGGTACCAGGGGATTCATGCCTACAACTGTCTGGCACATAGCAGGTCTCAATAAATAGGTGTTGAATGAATTGGTGAAGTTGAACTATATGTCAAAATTTGAATTCAGTGGATTTGGTTACTTCCTGATCTACTTTTCTAAGATATAGAGAAAAAGCAGAGAGAACATAATGAATGAATGTTTCTAAGGTGTTTGGATTAATGACAAAAATAGCTGAATGCCTCCATTATTTCTGACTGTATTTTTTTCATTGCAATGTGATAGCAGTATATGAGTGACTCAGATCCAACTAAATATTTAAAATAGCTGGTACTGGATAAGGCAAAAATAAGTCAAACTAAATACATATTAATTGAACAGTCAATAATTTGGCAATAAGTTGTGGAAGGGAATGGAAATTGAGTGTTAGGAAAAACAGTTCTAATGTGTTGTTTAAAAGATTGATGTTTTCCAAATATAATAATGGACATTATGTTTATAGGTCCTGTCTTTCAGGCCAAAATTTCTGAAGACTTTATAGAGACCCTTTTCTACAAGTGAAAAGTCAACAATCGGTGGCTTAGTGAGAACAGATTAGAGTATGCTGCATTAACAAACAACTCCTACCTCAGTCACTTGCCACAACCATCTTACTTAGGCTAAGTGTCAGCTATAGCTTTGCTCCATGTTGTCTTCCTTCCTAAATCTCATTTCAAAGAATCACTTTTCATGTAGAACATTGCCAGCCACTGTGACAGAAGGAAAAGAGACCTGGTGAGCTATGTGCTGGCTCTTAAAGTGCCTATCAGGAAGTGTCCCACACACTTCCACCCACATTCCATTGGTCAAAGAAAGTCATATGGCCACTCTGAGATCACCAAGGAGAGGATGTATAGTCCTGCTGTTGGAAAGAATAACCAGGGCTAGAAACTAAAATATTTGATAAGCTAGCAAATCATGCTGTCATAATTGATTTTGCTAATTTCCCACCAATGTAAAGGAAATGCCTTTAAAAAGAGTCTTGACAGAGTCTCAGGGATGGTAGGCAAGACAGTCATGATGAAATCATTGAAAACTCCCTGCAGGCTAAAATGTGTTTTGTTTTGGTCACTGTTGGGTCCCCTGTACCTAGCATGGTGCCTGGGACATGCCAGATGCTCAATAATTATTGATTACAGGGCCAGCTACATCATTCATGGGGCCCAGTACAAAATTTTTTATTTAAGAAATAGGGAGAAAAGTACCATTAAAGCTACTAAAATTAAAACTTCATTCTTTCTTCTATTGTCTCTCTTTCTCTTCCGAATCTGTTGTGGGAGTTTTTATTTTTATTTATTATTTAATGTTGCACTTGTCTAGATTTTAGGGACACTTGCTGATGAGCACAGACCTGAACAAGTGCCTAGGATCCTGTAAGTTATCATTCCCACAGGCCTCAAATCCAAGAGTTTACAATGTATTTGGTACCAGAATCAGGGATGGCCAAGTCACCTGCCAAACTCACTGTGGTGCTGCCAGCTGGAGACAGAAATGGCCCTGGCTGTGCCCCACCCCAAAACAATGTAGGTACACACTCCCATTCCAAACCCTTCCTGTGCCCGGATCCCCAGAGGCTAGCAGCAGTCACTGAGCAGGAACAGAGAGGAAGAGAGCAGTGTGGCACCAGGGAGTTGGATGAGGCACCAGCTCCTGAGTAAGGCAGAGATGAGGAGGCTGACAGGGGTCCAGGAAACCATGTGTGTGGGAGCAGATGGGCAAAGACCTGTCCCAGGTAGGTTTTATTCAAGGCATCATGGAGGATTGGTAGCCTATCAAAATCTGCAGGAGATAAGAAACAAGATCATGGGTGAGCCAAGGTTCTAAGCCCTTGGCACATGCTCCATGTCTCATCAAACTTCACTTATAAAACAGAAACTATGATAAAACTCTAATAATTTCAACATGATGACTACAGAATGTTAAACACCAAGCATGGGTTCCTTTGCAATTGCATTGGTCACATGCACCTGAAGCCACCTTTAGTTAAGAATATGAATGAATGAAATATTCATATGAATGAATGAAATATTCATTCTAATAGAATTCTAATGTTCTGTTAGTTTTATAGTACATGTGTTGCCAACCAATTTGTCAGTAACATAGAAATTTACGTACATGCACACACACTCACACAGTGAGACTGATTTAGCTCTCTGGTGATGAAACCAATACCAAGGCAGATTGTGCCCTTCTAATGGTGACACACCTTGGCTCAAGGGATGGGATGCACCATACGCTTCTTCCTCTCCTGGCTATCAAGGATGGGTTCTTTGATGATTGAGTTTTATGGAAAGTATTTGAATATCCTTGAAATCATGTGTAGAAATTGGAAGGCTCTAAATCTAAAGGAGGGTAATATGTTGGACAGACTTTTATTAATGGAGTCATAGATCCTCCAGGTATAAGGGATCTTTAAAGTTACCAACTTTCACTGTCTTTCTGCTGAATAATGGAAACCCACAGAAATGATAAAACTTAGGTCGCACTGCAGTGCATTCCTACAGTCTTGACCAGAATCCAGCTCTCTTGGCCGTCCATCTAATTTTAAACTATTTGATTCTTGTTATGTTTTTCTTCTACTTTGACTGTTTAATTTGTTTTGCATTTACAGTTTTTATTATAAGTGACAGAAGAGGATAAATCTCTTTCTTAAACTGATTGAGAAATTTGTGTTACATGAAAACCTGAAACCTAGTTCTTTCTTTATGATTACTTAAAAGATTTTAAAGTAATCTTGTCTAAGTAGGCTTATTTACTTGAAAAAAAATAATTGAATTTAAACCTTCTGAATGATGTCCTCTTCAATAAAGATACACTGCGTAATATGCCTACTAATAAAAGAAATGGATCCCAATAGTTAAATACATAACTAGAAATGGAATTCATAGCATTAATAAATGTCCATTTTTAAAGGAATTACCTTAATTCAGATATCTCAGAAGATAGCATTTTATTTAGAAATGATTCTTTCTCCTCCTCCTCTAGTGTCTTTAGCAAATATATTCCTTTTACAATGTACTTGAGGTATCTTGTGTCCTATTAGGCATATTAAGACTATAATTTGGTTTACCTTAAGGAGATAAAAGAGATAGTTATGAAAATCTTTATTCCCACAAAGAGATTTGATCCTGGATACTGCTTCTACACTGTTAGAATATGGTTCAGTGTGCCCAGTGTTTAAAGCTAAGATTTGAATTACTTCAACAAAAGTAAAGAATGGTCACAACCAAGGATAATATGAGAAATATAAATCTCTAGAACAGCAATTCTCAACCAAGGGCTATTTTGTCCCCTTCCTTTATCATTCTCCCACCCCAGGGACATTTGTCAATGGCAGAGACATGGTTGTCATGACTGATACTTGGTGAGGGGTGGCAGGAAAGAGGGTTACTGGCATAGAAGCCAGGGATGCATCCATCCTACATTACACAGAGCAATCCTCATCCCGAACAATTAATTATTGGGTCCCAAATCTCAACACTGCAAAGTGAAGAAACCCTGCCCAAATGGCTTGTTGCTCAAGTCTTGTCCCATGTTGCCACATGGACACACATTGCTGTTGTTTGCCATTGTTACCACTTAGGACTTTGACTAAGTTAAATCCATTCTTGGCTTTGTCCCTTAGGTAAAAATCACTTTTTCAGATCCCTATCCCCAAATAAATTCATCATACTCAAAATAGATTAAAAAGTATCTTTTTCTTTCTTTAAAGTTTAAAAGATGTGTTTTCATATTAGAAGCATTAAATCCTTTACTCCAGTTTAGTATTCCAAAGATGAGAAAAACTAAGCCATGGTTTGAAACTAGTTTATCCTACTGAGCTATTTAAATTCTTCATTATCATAAAAATAATTAGTAATCTTCATAGTAACACTAGAATGCTTGATAGCTTTGATAAAGCAAGTGATGAGAATACTATTAAAACAGTGTTTCTTCTAAAATAATAATTTTACCTGAATATTTTATGTGCAGTTTGAATAAATATACAGTGTGTATATACATATTTATATATATATTATATATATAATATTTACATTTAACCTTAAGTACTGCCATTTGAGGTGACAGTGGAATGTAATATTTATCAAGCCTTTTTTCTTCCCCCAGTAAAATCCAAGTCATTTGAGAGATGGCATGTGTGTTATAAATGAAAATTAAAATAACATTTTGGCTTTCTTACTGGTAAAGCAGTTTGAGAACAAGGTTTTGATCTGTGGCCACAAATCAAAAGCCTGGCTTCTTTGTATTTTCCCCTCCAAGTTCAATGGGCACAGGTGTGTGTCCTGAGTCTTCAGACTTTCAGATCCACTCATCGTCCTTGCCCTGCTCTGCTCTGGGCAGTGAGAGGCCGTCCACTGCCGACTGCACTTTCTAGCCGCTTGTGCCGGCTGAGTCCAGCCAACGGGCTGCACTGACGGGAGATGGGAAGGTGCTGGGAAAGGAGAAGCAGGGGTGTTTTTCACTCTCTGCTCTGTCATGTTGTCAGCAGCAAACCTATCTGTTCCTTGATTCCAGATCCTGCCAGAAAGGTCTGTCATGATTCCACCTTCTACTATTGGACTCCAGTACTTAGCCCCAGTAAACTCACCTTCCTGGGCTCTTCTTCTGACCCAGGGCCAGGGGTGGCTCCCTGCTACTGTTAATACCCATCTCTTTTTTGGCTTCCAAGCTCTTCCGTCACCTCTGTAGCCAGTTTTCTGATGAAAGCCATGTTCTAAAGATTCTTCTGACACTCACCTAGAACTCTAGATTGTGCCACAAGGCAGGAACTTGAGAAAGCATGCACTCTGAGAATAGGCTGTGCACCAGAGGGAGCCGAAGCAGTGCTCCTGCTTACCTCCTTCTTCCTGGGTCTGCAGTCAGATAGACTTCCTCTTCCCAATGGGACAAAGAGAGAAGGTGCTAAGGAGGAGCTGGGCAAGTTCTAGCCCTAATATCTCCTCCAGCACAACAGAGTAGAGGTTTCCACTTTTCTTCTACATTGGGGCCCACACAGACTCTATTACAGAATGGGCTTCAAGGCTGGACTGTCAGTGTTCAAATCTCTAATCTACCTTTTGCCAGCTGTGATATGTCGAGTCAATTAAACCTCTCTTTACTTGGGTATCTTTTTTCTCAAATAGGGGATAAACGTGGCCTACTTCCTAGGATTATTATGAGGTGGATATAGTCTAATATAGAAAAGCAATGAGAGGATTGCCTGGCACTTGGGAAGCCCTCTATAACATTAGCTGCTATTAGTATTGCCACTCTTGGTCATGCCCATAAAATTGGCATAATCATAGCCCCTACTTCAGTAGCTGAGTTGTAAGATTTAATAAGCCTGCATGCCATAGTACAGATTCAATAAATTAGCTATTAATATTGCCATCTCCTCTGGGGTATCTTTAATTAATATTTCCCTTGATGTTGGAGAGAAAGAAAGAGGGAAGTAAAAGTAAGTTAATAAATAAATGAAATTATAAGTGTGTAAGAACCAAATACTCAAGACCTTTCTTTTTCAGCTTTGGCTTTTCTAAGAGTCATTAGGTGAAAAGCATATAATAATAAAACAAGACTGAAATTTAAAATGCTAGGGCTTTTCAGGAAGTTGCATGCTGCGTGCTTCCTAAGTATTTGGCTAACGAGAAGCCATCATTGATCTCCCATCCTCTTTTCCTGACCACGCTCCTCTTCTCCCTACCTTTATCCATCCCCATCATCTCCTCTCACCTTGCTTTCTAAGTTTTATTAGCTCTGTCAGCCCACTTCAGTCTCCATCTGGACTTTGAGGCAATGAAAACCACAGAAGGACGATAGTCTTCCATTTTAAAGGAAACAGCCAACTGAAATCTCCAAGGTTTTCTGAAAATGCTCTAAATCTGAATAATCACTTTCTTCTCTCTTCCATTGATATCATTCATAAAAGATACATTTCCACCTTAAAATAAGTTCCCATGCATTTCAGCTCTATCCATTCTCAAAGACAAAGAGATCTTTTCCCACAGCTGCATGTACACTAAGATTGTTCTGAAACCTCGCTGTGCACTTTATAAATACAAAAGGATGTTTTATATTAAATTTTATACCAAACTATGCCTAATGGCAGAGGAGGCTAATTTTCTAATTTTCTGGGCCTGGGGCCATGAGCTAAAATTACATACACAAGTACAAATTTTCTCTGATCTTGTATTATAGGTATCTTTATAGAAAGCATACATATTTTGCTTCAAGTTCCATAATTATTTTAACATAAAAATAGTATTTTAACATACTCATTAAATTATTCAAAGCCCAATCCTTATATAAAATTAATGCTTCTATAAGATTTGCTGGGTTTGTGCCCTTGTTTTCTTATTCTTCTCAAAATCATCATATACCCTTAGGAAGACACATAACTCCACTCAAGGAATCCACAGTCATTAGGTCAATTAATTCGTACAATCCTATGATGTCAGTGCAGTTGTATCCCCTTTATTAGGAGCCCCATTTGGAGAAGTTACTTGTATTGCCCACCCAAGTTCATATAGTTAGAGGCAAAGTTTAGACAAGCGTTAAAGGTCTTTTTCTGTGACCAGGCACAGTGGCTCATGTCTGTAATTCCAACACTTTGGGAGGCCAAGGTACGTGAATCACTTGAGCTCAAGAGTTCAAGACCAGCCTGGGTAACATAGCAAAACCCCATCTCCACTAAAAATACAAAAATTAGCCAGGCGTGGTGGTGCATGCCTGTGATCCCAGGTACTTGGGAGGCTGAGACAGCAGAATTGCCTGAACCCTGGAAGCAGAGGTTGAAGTGAACAAAGATTGTGCCACCACACTCCAGCCTAGGAAACAGAGCAAGACTCTGTCTCAAAAAAATAGTATTTCTCAGAGTACCAGGACACTCCCACTACAGCACACAATATCACTTCCCACAGGAAAATCAGGACCAGTTGTGGTCAATAATCATAATCACAGTGGCTGGGCAAAGGTGCCATTGCTTATCTTAAAAAATCTTTTGAAAACTAAATCTTACATAAAATTCTAATATTCTTTTGCCATATATCATCTCACCTTAAACACTGGCTTCAGTATGACCAGGGCTGCCTGCCCTAGACTTAGGCAAACTAAACATATTCCAGGGAGAACACTACCTCCTCCAGATGAAATGAATCAGGATTTATGCAGCCACCTATACAATACATTAGCTGCCACCTGCAGACCTACCCAGCTGTGTAAAATTCACTGAAATGAATAGATTCACGTGGCCAGAACTAGGGAACAGGTTGAGGAGTCAGGAAATAGGAGCCAATGCAAATGCAAAGGAAAGCAGAAGGGGATTTAGAAACTAAACCAAACCAAACAAAGCGTTGAGTTTTACAAGGAAAAGAAGCAACAGCATCTACGTTAACTACAGGTCAGTGATTGACAATTTTCTGGCCAAAAGGTTTTGAATTGACCGTCCTTATATGTGTAACTCTGTAATTTCAGCCATTAAGATTATGATTTTCCAAGGCTTAAGCGTGCATGGTAGTTTTAAGCTGAAAGGGAAGGAGGAAGAATACCCAACAGTCAGATAGTGATAATGATACAAATATTGTTCATTCCTTTAACTTATGAGATTCATTAGAATTCATTTCTTGGAAAATAATTCTCTGAAGCAGCATGATGTGAGACAATATTACCAAATGCTAGCAAATGACAGCTTTACTATGAAAGAAATGAAACTTTAGCCTTGGAGCCCTCACTTGCACAGGCTTTTTATGTTGTGTTCCAGGTCGGGAGGGCAAGCCAGATTGCAATCAGGAATAATCTGTCTATGTGTCTCTGGTAAAGTGCCTAAGGAAATACCAGAAGAAGGGCACCTATGTCTCCAAGACTCCAGGAATTATTGCATTTCTTTCTTCATTCTCCATAAATACCAACTTTCCCACCTTTTTTTGAATTTTTCTTAAATAGCCTCTGCCATCTCCAAATTATAGTTTATGCTTTCGGTTTTCCAAAGCTCAGATCTCTTCCTGGCAGTGCTGGGCCATGACAAAGGTTTTGGTAGACCAAAATGAATTACGAAAAATAAGGACAATGTAGACATTTTTTCACAAAGCTAAATTAATATTCACTGTAGGTTGTGGATTTTGTTTGTTTTTGATATTTTTCTATGCCTTGTTGATAAATGTACTTTCTTTTAAGAACAATGGCCATAGATGTTAGATGCTAAGTTTAAACATACACACATACACACACACACACACACACACACACCTTCTCATAATACAAAATATATTGAAAATTCTGTGTCAGTTCGGCCAACAAGCACTGAAGCATACTAGGAACAACTTGTAGTCAATAAATGTTGAGTTTCTTGGCTTGTAACAGAGAGAGAGGGAGCCCATCTTGGAAGTGCAAGAAGTCACAGAAGGCATGCGGAAGGGTTTGTAGTGGGATTTGGCTTGAGACATAATTTGGAAAGGTTTCGTGGTTTTGCTCTGAATTGAGTGCTCTCAGCAAGTATTTGGTTTGTGCAAAAGTAATTGCAGTCTTCACCATTACAAAACCCAAAGGTCACATAATTAGTATTTGGGAGGCTAAGAATTAAACCTAGATCATGTGCTCCCATCCCCATTAAAATGGCAAAACTGCAGTTACTTTTGCATCAACCTATAGAAACAATTCTAGATTGGGTATCTTAATTTTTATAAGTAGGTGGGAGAAACGAAGTAGAGCTAAAGCAGTAATTAGCAAAGAAGTAACAGTCACTTTTTAGCCAGCAAAGGGGACGTTTGGTCCCTTTTGTAGTTCGGCTCATGTCCATGTTATGATCTGTACTCAGACACGGTTAGAAAGTTGTCTCATTTTTCCAGTCTTTGTCACAGTCACAGAGTAGCCTTCTCTAATGTGGGTGGGTGTTCTATGAAATTGTTTCAGCATAAGGGCATTATGGTCTACTGCCAAATCTGCTCCAAGCTGACACCAGTCAACGGTATGTCTGTCTGTCTGTTTCTCTCTCTCTCTTTAATACACAAAAATCCAAAACGTTTGGAAATTATTTCAATAGAAGATACAGTGGTCTGAACCAAAGCGCCTGTTCGCCCCTTATTAGATGTGTGACCGTAGAAGAATCATTTAACAGCACTAAGACATCAGTGTCATCATTTGTAGGAGATTGAGTTGAACATGTATCTTTCCCTGTAGTGCAATGTGGTTAGGAGCTGGAGTTAAGAGCCACACTACCTAGGTTTAATTCTTAGCCCCCTAAGTACTAATTATGTGACCTTTGTGTTAGTTATTTAATCTCTTTCTCATCTATAGACTAAGGGTGATAATAGCATCTACATCTAAGAGTGTTGTGATGATTCAATTAGGCAACATATGTGGAGATTTTAGAGCAGTGCCTGGCATGAGATAAATGCTCAATGCATGTTTGTATCTACTATCATGATAGTGATTAGGCTTATCACTCCATTAATTGTGCAACTATTATATTTTACATTCTGGCTATGTTACATAGGAGTAACAATTAACTTCTTTTTATTTAGGTCTCATTTTCTATGAAATCAAGGAAAACTTAGGAACAAACTAAAAAATTCCCCCTAGCAGTTGCAATGACTGTGGGCTTTGAGATAAGCCGGTTAGGATTTTAAGACCCACAGTTGTATTAATCATAATAGCTGGCATGTATTCAATTCTTCATAAGCTTATTCAGTTCCCATAACTCTGTAAGAATCCCAGAGGCTCTTCTAAGCCCCCCTTTTAAGTGAGAAAGCTAGAACTTGAGAGAGGTTAAATAATCTGCCCAATGACACATATCTTCCTTGTGATAAATCTGAGATTCGAGCCCAGATCCCAAATGCTCCATCACTCCTTTGTGATTGGAAACCTGTTACACAAAGGGCTTATTACAGGGCAGGAGATGTAAACACTTTTTGATCTTAGCTATTTACAAATAAATTGGAAATAGAATTCATTAGAATGTCTGAGAATTCAAACAAATGGCAATATAAAGAAAATATAAGGACTTCGTGGAATTCACTGTGCTAAGTCCCAAATGTTGTTTCCTTAAAGCTACATATTTTCTTATTTTTACTTGACAAACAAGGAGTTAACATTTTCAGACTATTAGCAGATGCTAGATTTCCTTTTTACTGATACTATTATTGAACAAAACCAACTGTTGAAGTGTTCCTTGTGTCACATATTTGAAACTCAACTGTGTATTCAGTTGTTTTAAGTGACTTTGTCTACTGCAGCCTCTGGTTTGCGTCATTGACAATTATCTTTGGAAATTAAGTGTGGAAAGGGGGCAACTGTGACAGAGTAAGTGCCATTGGAAAATTGTTGGGTTCACTGGTCGTGTCTGTGCCTCACTGGTATTTCCCATTTAAGATATCATATATTCACATCAGATTGGACATGTTGACCTGAGAATTTGCTTGCAATTCACCCATTCTGCTGCTCTGCAAAACCGTGCATTGTCCATGATGCCTGTTAGCCACTGTGTTATCAGAATCTATGTGGCCATTTCAGTATCAGAATCTGATATTTGAAAGTATATATACGTTTTTCACCATAAAGTGAAAAGAATGATCATGGTGGAAGGAAAGAAAATCAGAATTTGAAAAGCCCTTATTATCAGGTAGACACAATACCACACTTATTTCTCAATGTTATTTCATCCTCACGGCTCTGAGAAATGGGAATTATAATCTCCCTTGAAAAGATAAATAAATAGGGGCTGAGAGATGTTATGTGACAGACCCAAAACCTCTGAACAGAGTTTGGGCATCTTTAAATAGAGAGTTCCAAATTCCCAATTATAGATTAGATTGCCAAAATGGTTTGGCTGTGTCCCCACCTAAACCTCATTTTGAATTGTAACTCCCATAATTTTCACTTGTGGTAGGAGGGACCCAGTGGGAGGTAATTGAATCGTTGGGGCAGTGATTTCCTGTGTTGTTCTAGTGACAGTGAATAAGTCTCAGAAGATAGGATGGTTTTATAAAGGGGAGTTCCCCTGCAAAAGTCTCTTGCCTGCTGCCATATAAGACATGTCGTGCTTCCCCTTCACTTTCTATCATGATTATTTTGAGGCCTCCCCAGCCATGTGGAACTGTGAGTTCATTAAACCTCTTTCCTTTATAAATGATCAGTCTCAGGTATGTCTTTATTAGCAGCATGAAAATAGAATAATACAAAATTTCTCTCTCTCCTAGATGTATTTGGATATTAACAGGGAGACTCAGAAATTTGAGGCCTATCATTTACAGTTTTCACAGACTTTTGTAAAAATGTATTTGTAAGAAATGCATTTTTATAAAAACTTGAAATTAAAATGGATGTATAACTGACGAGAGGCAACGTGAATGAAGTATGGGCTTTGATGTTAGACCAATCTGGGTTCAAGCACTAGAGCACCACTTGCTAGCAGCATGAAACTGGTCAAAATATGAAACATCTCTAAGCTTTAATTATCTTATCAGTAAAATGGAGCCAGCAATACTAACTTCTTAGTCTTTTTGAGAAGATTAGATGTATTGATTCATATAAATCCTTGGCACAGTGCTGGGCACAAACTAAGTATTTTAGCATTAGTTGAGGTATTATTACTGCCCAGTGCACAGTTCAATATCATTTATTCATAATTAACTAAAATATATACAAATATCCAACCTCTCATGTATGATAAGACTTGTTTTCATTAATGAAGGTTTTTCAAATGTATCATATAATTTAAAGCAAAACATAGAGCTTCCTTCCTTCACTATCAGTCTCCACAGGAGAAAGATATGGACTCACATGGCCTGCAAACCAGATGCTCTCCAAATCCTGGAATTCTTACTGTAGTATTTTATAATATGGAGAAAATTTTAATGGAGGCATCTGGGTATTGATTACATGAGTGTTAACTTTTTAAAATATGGTACCTTCAAGGGCATATCCCCTGTTCAGCTTGGTTAACATTGGCCTATGAATCTGTTAATATAAAAACATGTTACATTTTGACACTGCCTAGGGTCTCATTTTTCTCATTTTGTGCAACTGGAAAGCCAGCCTCAAATTCTATATTTTCTACATGCCTGGTTTTCATGAATCAGCTGGTTGGTGATCAACTGGGATTTTGTGCTGCTCTCACAAATAGATTCCCCAGTGCCTGGCTTGGGCTGTGTGGAGTGTTGAAATTACCAGTTTCATAAAATTGCTTTTGATGTTGGGTAAGATGCTATTTTTATTGAATACAGCAATTGCAGTCCCAGTTTCAGAAGGACAGTCTCTTCTTCTTGATGATACTATTTAGTTTCAGATTTGTGTTTGGGGAAAGTAGTTATTACACAGTTTTGAAGCCCCTTCAGCTGAAATTGCTGGGGGAAGTGTCTGCTTGGCCGGGGAGGTAGTCTAAGTATTTCAGCTGTCTCCTGAGAGATGTTAACAAACATTTCAACCTTGGTGGATTATCACAATTTATCTATAGCATTTTCCAGGGACTTGCATAAACCAGCAAACTAACATGAGGCATAGATGTGTTACCTATTCATTTTTATGATGCAGTTTACTTTGGAATTCTCTTTTCCTGAGTATCAACTCACAAGTGACACTGATTTCTGTATGCCCTTTATTTTTTTATTCATTTTAGAAAATAAACTCTTTATATATAATGAAGGTATATATGACCTTGCATCTCTGAAAAGCAGAAGCAGATGAACTTGAACTAGAAATTAGAGCTTAATGGTAGGAATCAATGACATGGAAGCTAAGAAGAAAGACGACTAGTGGCAAACCAAGAGGAGTGATTTAAAAACTGTTATGAAATAAAAATCAAATAGGAGGGCAAAAACAAAATGGCACATCATTCCAAGCCGTATACAAAATTGAAATAAAAGTAACCCCATGACGTTACTAAGCACTGTGATTCTCTCTGTGCCCTTACCTCTCCTGAACCTCCTTGGAGAAGTAAATAGTCTTGCTGGTGGCCACTCTTCATGATAAATGTATCATTTTGGTGCCTACGTTTCCAAAGACTGCCCCTCAAGGATAATCTGTGCCAGCATAGCCATTCAGTGCTAGTTCTGTCATGGGATAAGTCTGTACTCAGTGCGGTGATGGTCAATGACGTGTTAGAGAATGGCTTCAAAGTTCAGAGGGCACAGTTCTTGATTACTGGAGCCTTTTTGCTCTACTCCAACAAAACTCTTATGTATGTGCTGTTTTGTTTTGTTTTAATGCCCTCAGTCTCATATGTTGACCATTGGCTTTCTGCAAGCTCCAGGCACACATCTTCAATACCATCTGCTGGTTAACCTTATACTTTGGAAGAATTTTGCATGTATAAAGTTGGAAACAGAAGAAACAGAGGCACTAAGAGATAGAGAAATGGTGGGGTTCTCAAGTCTCATTAATTTAGAATTATATAAAAAGTTAATTTACCTGGTTCTGGGTTAAATTTTGCATTAGTCTTGGTTTTTTAAGTTAAAAATGACCAAACCCCAAGTCAAGCTGGCAAAATAAATACCTAAGTACATATATACATGCAAACATGAACTGAAGTACTGTTGCGTGTCTAATTGCAGGGGGTAGCTGGATCCAGGGGCTCAGAGAATGTTAATAGATTTTGTGACTGTGTATCAGTACCACTCGTGTGTGTTGGCCTAATTCTTACAGAAACTGACTTTGTCCACGTATCATGGGCACATGGCCAAAAGAAGCTACAGGTTACATCCTCATAGTTCTAAATGCAAAGAAGCTTTTCTCTGCCAGGGTTCTTATAAGAAACCTCACTTCAGATTCTGGTTCAGTTTTGGTTGCATGCCCTTTCCTGAAACCATCAATCTGCCCATGTGATTGAGTCTTCTATTAACCTAGGTGGTCCAGGTGCTTATTTCTGCAACTGGTGAGTAAGGCTGGCTTTACCAAACCACATAAACAGATTACTTACTGCGTGGATTATTTCAATAATAAAGCAACACAAGGAGCTCTGGAGAGCTATACCAGGTCCCCTTCACATGTTTTCACTTTGTCTTAAGTCTTATTTTGCTTTGAAATGCACATAATAGAAATTATGATTTATTGAGCTCTTACTGTGTTTTATATGTATTATCACACTTAATCCCCAAAACAACCATGGGATGCAAGGTATATTATCAGTATTCCCAATTTGCAAGGGAGGAAATCAAAGCTTAGAGAAATTAAGTTGCCTTGGGTCACATAACTAGTAGGTGGTAGAACTGGGATTGGAATAATAGACTACTAAGCTTCATGACTGTTTTGTTCATTTATTTGGTTTGTATAATTTTGGAAATTTTTAGCTCTGAGATATTTAACTGAAAGACTGCCTTAATGGTCTTAGTGTGTCTGGCTGTGACATTTTCTGCTCTCAATAAATATTTGTATTGCCCTTACTAGATTTATACATCTTGAAGACAGGGAATTTCATCTGTGTTTTTCTCACAGTTTAAAAATGGTTCCATACCCAAAATGATTGAAAACAGGTATTCAAACAAAAATGATTACAGAATGTTCACAGCAGCACAATTCATAATAGACAAATGGTTAAAAAAAAAAAAGTACATCAGCTGATGAAATATAACCAAAATGTGGTATGTCTATGCAATGAAATATTGAGTCTTAAAAATATTAAGTACTAATACATGCTGTAATATGAAAGAACCTAAAATGCATGATGCTAACTGAAAGAAGCAAAACACAAATGTCACATATTATATGATTTTATTTATATTAAATATCTTGAATGAGCAAATTTACTGAAGCAGGAAGTAGATTAATGGTTTCTCAGGTTATGGGGAAAGAGGAATGGAGAGTGACTGTTTGGAGGGTACAAGATTTCCTTTTGAGGTGAAGAAAATGTTCTAAAACTGGATAGTGGTGATGGTTGTGCAACACTTGATGTACTAAATGCCACTAAATTTCACTTTAAATGGTAAATTTTATGTTGTATAAAGTTCAGAATAAAAAAAATAGTTCAGACACATAGTAGGTACTAGAAGAATACTTATCTAATAAATGAATGAATGCTAGTAAGATGATAGATTTTTTTTAAAACTAAGTAAGCTGGTAACTAGGACTCTACTGTTACAAAGATGTTTATTGTAATGATTTAAAGCAAAATCATGCACCTTTTAGGAGGCAATTACAAAATATGTGTGATTTACATAGAGTCACAAAAAAGACTGAATAGCTAAAGCAATTTTGAGCAAAAAGAACAGATATCACACTTCTTGATTTCAAATTATATTATAAAGCTAGAGGTGTAAAACGTACACAGACCAATGGAACAGAACAGAAAGTGCAGAAGTAAATATGTTCGTTATGGTAAACTAGTCATCAATAAAGGCACCAGTAATGAGCAATGGATAAAGGATAGTCTTTTCAATAAATGATGTTAGGAAACTGGATATCCACATTCAAAAAAAAAAAAAAAGAAAGAAAGAAAAGAAATTGAATCCACATCTAGAAATAAATTCCAAATGGATTAAAGATCTAAATGTGAGATCTGAAACCATAAAACTCCTAGGAGAAAATATGGTGGAAAATGTTTATGGCATTTGTTTTGACAATACTTTTTTGGCCAAAAGCAGAGAAAAAAAAGAAATCACAAATAATTAGATTACATCAAACTAAAAAGTTATTGCATAGCAAAGAAAACGTACAACAAAATGAAAAGGCAACCGCCAGAATGAGAGAAAATATTTGTAAACCATGTATTTGACAAGGAATTAATAATCAAAATATAAGAAACTCATGCAACTCAACAGTAACAATAACGAAATTTTTTTAAAATAAAAATTGAACAAAGGACCTAAATAGACATTGTCCTATGGAAGACATGCAAATTAAATAGAGGAGACCAACAGGTATGTGGAAAGGTACTCAATATTACTCATCATCATGGGTATACAAATCAATATCACTGTGATACCACCTGATACCTCTTAGAATGGCTGTTATTAATAAGTCAAAAGATGATAAGTGTTGGTGAGAATATGGAGAAAAGGAAACTCTTGAACACTGTTGGTGGGAATCTAAATTGGTAGAGCCATTATGGAAAACAGTATGGAAGTTCCTCGAGAAATTAAAAATAGAACACACAGCCAATAAGCATATGAAAACATGTTCAATATCACTAATTATTTAGAGAAATGCAAATCAAAATCACAATGAAATACAAACGCACACCAGTCAAAATGGCTACTCCTAAAAAGTAAAAAAAATAACAGATGCTAGTGAGATTGCAGAGAAAAGATAATGCTTATATACCGCTGGTAGAAATGTAAATTAGTTTAGCCACTGTGGAAAGTAGTTTGCCAATTTCTGAAAGAACTTAAAACAGAATTATCATTAGACTCAGCAGTCCTATTCTTGGGTATATACTGAAAGGAATATAAATCATTCTATCATAAAAACACATACATGTGTATGTTTATCAGAGCACTATTAATAATAGCAAAATCATAGAATCAACCTAAATGTTCATCAACAGTAAACTTGATACAAAAAATGTAAATACACACCATAGGAAACTACTGCACAAAATGACATCATATCCTTTGCAGTAATGTGGAGGGAGCTAGAGGCTTTTATCTTAAGCAAACTAACACAGAAACTGAAAACCAAATACTGCATGTTCTCACTTATAAGTGGGAGCTAAACATTGAGTACATATGAACACAAAGAAGGAAACATCAGACAAGGGGGCCTACTTGAGTGTAGTGAGTGGGAGGAAGGTGAAGATCGAAAAACTACCTATTGGATACTATGCTTACTACCTGGGTGACGAAATAATCTGTACACCAAACCCCCACAACACACAATTTACCATATAACCTACACATGTACCCCTGAACCTAAAATAAAAGGTTTTTAAAAAGTAGAACTAACATGTGATCTAGCAATCTCACCTGTGGGTGTATAACCAAAGGAAATGTAATCAGTATATAGAAGAGATATCTGCACTCCTATGTTCACTGCAGCATTATTCACAATAGCCAAGATATAGAATCACCCCAAGTGTGCATTAATGAATGAATGGAGAAATGGCATATTATTCAACCTTACAAAAGAAGGAAATTCTGCCATCTATGACAACATGGATGAACCTAGAGGGTGTTATTGTAATGAAATAAGCCAGCAGCAGAAAGACAAATATTGCATGCTTTCATTTACATGTAAAATCTAAAGAAGTCAAACTCATAGAAACAAGACTGTGGTTACCAAAATTTTGGGAGGTAGGAAAAACTGAGAGATCTTGGTCTAAGAGTACAAAATTTTTAATTATAAGATAAATAAGTTCAGGAGGCCCAATGTGCAACATGGAAACTATAATTAATATATTATTGGAAATTTGCCAAGAGAGTAAATGGTCTTAGCTTATGACACACAAAAAATAATGCTATAAGGTGATGAACATGTTAATCAGCTTGATCATGGTAATAATTTTACCATGCATTTATACATAGAAAAAAATAATATGAGTAGGGTCATTTATATGTGTTTTCCTTTCTTGATTCCTCAAGATAGGAACAGAGAACATTCATCCTGTTAGGCATATGGTGAAGCAGTGCTGAGATGCTATATTTCTTTTGTTGTTGTTGTTACATTTGTTGATTTGTGAAATAGCTTTTGAACATGTTGAAGAAAATCCTTGGAGTTTATGATCATTAGGGAAAGCTAGATCTTTCAAATATATCTACACTGGACAGTTACTTAAGCATTGTATAAGTCAGGATAGACTCTCAGTGTGTCTCAAGCTTTATACAGATAACCTGGTGATCTTGTTAATATGCAGCCTCTGACTCACAAGCTCTGAGATAGGGCCTAAGATTCTGCATTTTTAACAACCTCTGAACTGATACCAGTGCTGCTTGATCATGCACCAAACTTTGATTTTTGCTGTGGTAGGAAATTCACCCTGACATCCCAGAGTTTTGACATTTATGCTATATGTCTCACTCATGTCACATGTCTGAGACAAGTCAATGAGATACTCAACTGTAGAGTCCCTATGGGACTCATATCAATGAAGCGTCTATCATCTTGCTGTTTGTTGTATCTTCTGAGGGATGGGAAGTGAGAGGGTCAGAAAACTGAGCCCCAGTAATTAAATACTTTGACGCCAAGGTGTCGCATGTCCCTTATATCACATTTCATTTGCCAGTAGTAGTTGCAAGAGCATACCTAACTTCAAGGGATAAAGAAATGTAATTCTCTATATATTCTGAAGCAGACCAGAACCATATATTAGTGAACCTTGGTAACTTGTCAAGGTGATTGTGCATGGGATTTTGTCATGTGACCATGTTGGTTATTCACAAGCTTCATGAGAAATGTGTTTGCATTAGGGCTTTTGTTACATGCCTTTTATTTATAAGAGAGTTTGGTAAGATTTTTCTTTCTCCTCGTAGGATAAGCTAATAATTCTTTTAGACTGATAGAGTTTGCAACTGAAAGGAATTATAGATGTTATCACCAACCCTTTTATTTAATAAATGGGGAGTCAGAGGCATAAAAAATGATAAGCATTTTGATTTCCAAGAATGAGAATATCAGGTCTATAATTTAATTATTTGGGCTTCCACTCCTGAGTTTCTCTATGGTACCATGGCCCATTTTGCCCTCTGGGAAATAGCAATGAATGAGTCATCCCTACAGAGACCAACTTTTCCATACTCATGATTATACACATGATCTTACATTGAACTTTGTACCCCTTTAAAGCTTTAAAATACCTGGATTAAAATGGGTTTCAGATGCTGAATAACTGAAATTTCTAGGCCACTCCAATGATATATAGGAACAATGGGAACAATTTTTTTAATTGGAGAATATCCTATAAAATATAAGGTATGTTTTTATGCATGTACATACAATGGTATCTGATACATATGATCATCTTCCAACTTTGATAGGTTGAGTCCACTTATAAGAATTTCCATTAATTATAAAAATTACTGGATACATAGCAATAGCTAGAGTGAACACTCAGTTGCCTTTGAATTATTTGCTCACGTAAAAATGCCCTTAGAAAAGAAAAAAATCTCATGATATTACCGGTGACATCGAAGATGTACTTTTGGGGCCTCCGCTGCACCGCGCAGCAGCCCCGGAGGCCACGCAGTGCCTCACAGAGGCCGCGGGGCGGCGCAATGGGGCCTTAAAAATAAATAAATAAATAAATAAATAAATAAAAGATTTACTTACGGAAAACATTCCTTTGTTGCTTTATCGATTTGTGATTTGTCCACCTTCTTTGCAGTTCCCAAATCGCAGCCCACTCCTTTCAACATTTGCTCTGTACATCTCTTCCACCTTAATATACCAAGTTGGAAAAGTGGCAGATTATTAAGGAAGAGGGGAGCCTTGGAGCCTGGCAAACCTGGGCTTGAAGCCCAGCACCATCCTTTGGCAGCTGGGTGGTCTTAGGTAAACCATTTCCTCTCTCTGGTCATTGGCTTTCTAATTTGACAATAAAGACATAATATCTACTTTGTCCAGTTGTTGTGGGGATTAGAAGCAATGTATGTAAGGCACCTTGCAGAGGGGTTCTTTCATTGCATGCATTCCTTAAATGCTGACTGTGATTATTATAAAGCCATGGGAACTGGCCTTTGGTATCTGAAAATCTTAATTCTGACACCCTGCCCTCAGTGACTTTGGTCTCTCATTTTCATGCTTTTGGGATCCTCGTAACTGACTTTTCTGCCACTCTTCACCTCTGATGTGCTTTTATCATGAAAAAAGCTAGACTCAATAATTATCTATACCTTACATTTAAAGAAAATCTGGAAATCTGAATTTGTGAAATTTCCTCTTTTCTATCACCAAATCTGTGAGAAAACACATATTTGGCCAATAACCAAAATTTGTGACTTTCTATTTAGCATAGTTTAATATTCCCTAAAGTATGATTCTCATACTATCTGCTTGAAAGGTATGAGGTTGAAAAGGAAAGTTACAACCATCACTGTAGACTATTCAGAGTACCTGGGGTGTAGGCAGGATATGCATTGTAAACAAGCTTTCCAGGTGATTCTATGTCCTTTAATATTTGACTGTTTATTTATTTAGATGGAATCTTGCTCTGTCACCAGGCTGGAGTGCAGTGATGTGATCTCAACTCACTGCAGTCTCTGCCTTCTGGGTTCAAGCAATTCTCCTGCCTCAGCCTCCCAAGTAGCTGGGATTGCAGGCATGTACCAACCACCATGCCCAGCTAATATTTGTTTGTATTTTTAATAGAAACAGGGTTTCACCATGTCGGCCAGGCTGATCTCAAACTTCTGACCTCAGGTGATCCACCTGCCTCAGCCTCCCAAACTTCTGGGATTACAGGTGTGAGCCACCACACCCAGCCTAATGTTTGACACTTTAGATTAGTTGAAGTATTATCCTCTTTTCCAGCCTTATTGAAATATAGTTGGTGTATTAGTCTGTTCTTATACTGCAGTAAAGAACTACCTGAGACTGGATAACGTATTTTTAAAAAGAGGTTTAATTGGCTCATGGTTCCACAGGTTGTAAAGGAGGCAAGGCAGGGTGGCCTCAGAAAGCTTACAATCATGGTGAAGGCGAAGGGGAAGCAGGCAAATCCTAAGTGGCTCAAGCAGGAGAAAGACAGAGAAGCAGGTGAGGGTGCTACACACTTTTAAACAATCAGATCTCATGAGAACTCACTTGCTGTCACGGGTACAGCAAGGGGGAAATCCACCCCCATGATCTAATCACCTCCTACCAGGCCCCACCTCTAACATGGGGGATTACAACTGACGTGAGATTTGGCCAAGGACACAAATCCAAACCGTATCAGCTGGTATACAGAAAAGTTGCTTTGGTTTACAAAACGGCACATAATTGATGCATACAATTTGGCAAGTTTGGACATGTATATACACACACATATATATATATATATACTCACCTTATCACCAAATTCGGGTAATAAACATACCCATCACCTCCAAAAGTTTCCTGTGACCCAGTGTTATTTTGTTTTTTTGTTTTGTGTGTGTTTATGGTAAGAACACTTACTATAATATCTGCCCTCTTAATTGTTTACTGCATTTCTTAATCATGAAACAGTAACAGGAAGACACAGGTATAGGGCACATTGTGGCTTCTGAGGGGAATTCTAGGTATATGAAGTGAGGTGCACATCCACCTAAACTTCACATTTTTTTCTATTTGCCTATCTTCTCTCTTCCATCTGAAAAAAAGAGCAGTATGGCATGCCTGAGACATTGAGTCCCCAACCAATTTCATTAATTCACTGAAGACCACATGGTTGAATTTTCTAGTCACTTAGTGGGTTTCTGTCAAATTAGATTAGCCTGTGTTCAAGCACAAAGCTTAAGGTTCTGTGGCTTGGAGTTCATTTAAAGATGTGGGTATTTGTTTTTGCAGTGCAAGCTTATGTTGAAAACTCTTCTCCCTGGCGAGCTCTGGACTACCTGCTATGGATCTTTTCTGCCTGTTGTTAACAACACTTGGATGAGGCCATGCTTTAATTTTTGCTTATATAATGGAACTCATCCATCAGATTTTGCAGAGCCTTTTTGATATGGTCAGTGCTTATTGGTGTTCAAAAAATAAATCCCTGTTCCAAACCTGTGTTTAATTCCAAAGCAGTTGCCTTTGGCTATATTCTACAGTCAGTACTGAATATGTTGCCTTGCAGGTGGTTTTGTTTTATTAGTGATTTCTGAGTTTAAAACAAAAATATGCTTTGTTGTTTCTCTTCTAGATTTCAGTTAGTATTCATGCTTTTGTTAACAGTGAATGTTTGATAAATGCTATCTAATTTTGAAAAACACAGATATCAATTTTTGAGCTTTCATTATGTGCCATATTCTATCTTGAGCCCTTTATAATGGAGCATTTTGTGTTCAGGATTCTCAGTTTATCCTCACCAGAAACTTGTGAATATTGTTATCCTCTTTTTGTAGATGGCAAAACTGACACTAGATGGGTTTGAAACTATTGAGTCAGGATTCAAAACTTTGCTTTCTTATTCCAAACCTATATAAGGTTAATTTACATAAACTATCATGAAGAAAGTTTTTAATAATTTCCAGTTTAGCCTAATATCTGGTAACTGTACTAATCAGCTATTGCTACCATACTGCTATATAACAAGTTAAACTAAAACTCACTGTCTTGAGACATTTATTGTTTGCTTATGGGTTGGTGAGTTGTCTGGAGTTTGATCTATGCAAGGCTTGGATTCAGTCTGTAAATTGGATTCAAGTATGGGCCAAGTGTTTCCTTCTGAGGCTCAGGCTAAAGGTTCGAAGCTTTGTAGGGAATAGTCTTCTCATGATCAATAATAAGAAGCCAAGAGAAACATGTGGTATCTCTTGAGAATATGGACTCGAACAGGCAAGAAAACATCACTAAGATATTGCAATCTGTTTTCCCACCTCTTCGGAAATTGTGACTATGCCAGCCTCTAATCAGTGGTATGCTGGTAAACCATCTCTAAAAGAGAGGGGTGGAGGGCCTATTATTTGTACTATTCATCAATTTGTATGGTGTAAATATTCCCACCATGGCTGCTTTGGATTTGCCAGTTTGTTTTTAACAATCAGCTCACAAAATGCAGCTATGAGATAGCTCCCACAACCATCTTCTGATATGAATGCTATTTGTTCCACCAAGGAGTTTCTTATCCTTTTTATTTTCTTCTAATTATTTTTTCATTCTGCCTGAGTTTGTTCTCATATACCACCAAAACAGTGAATGAGGCTTAACTGATTCTCAAAAACCAGTATGAAAATATGGTTCTTTAAGCTTTGAAAACAAGTCACCATGTTTTTAGTATACATGCAAATTGCATATTCTACTGTAGAAGACAAGCATAGAATTCAAAAAGACCACAGCCTATCATTTATTACATGTTCCTCGTGGTATAAGAAAGGAAACTAAGGTTCTCTTTGAATTTAAATAGCCAAGATTTCGGTGGACCAAAAGGCATCTCCTTCCATGCCTTTTTATTCCATCTGAAATAAGCTACATGAAATCCAGATAACTAACCTTAGTAGTTGTGTTAGAGAAGTACTTAACAGGATATATGTCAATGCCTTCTTACTTTTTACGTGTGAATGGAATGAATTTCAATGTAGAAAGCATTTGAATGGTGGAAATAGTCTGTCCTTTGCCAAGTATTATGCAAAAGAATGAGTCTAGGAAAAGTTTCCTTTAAATAGACTCACTATCCCACTCTCCTCCTTAGCAATAAACCCCTCCCCCTAGAGTTGAGTGATGGACACATATTCTGTGTATTCTCCTCTCCCATTTTGTTTTCTATGAATATTCCCTTGAACAGGAAAACTAAATCATTTCTACCTTAAGCACATTAGATTCTTGGAGGGATTTCCAGGAGTAAGTACACATCCATTCTTTTCTCTAATTAATTCAAGTACTGCTCATTGATAGGGCCATATGCCCTGTCTTACATGTTGGGATGGATACAAAACTAAATTTGATTTTTTTAAAGTTGCAATTTACTGAGGAAGACAGAAATCTGACCTATATTCACATTTCCATAATCTCAGGAGAAAAATGAAGGGTAAATTGACATCAGTGCTATGAATTCAGATAAAATAAAACAGATTCACAATGGAGACATTGAGAGTCAGGGAAGCCTTCCTGGAAGAGGTAACATTAAATAATGGGTAAGATGTTGATGTATAAAAGTTAGGAGTGAACTAGTCTTCCAGAGTGTAACCACCCAATGGGTTCTCCTTGCCTGCTACGAAGACAGAGCTGATTTATTGAGACAGGAAAATTGCAATGGAGAAAGAGTAATTCACATAGAGCTGGCTGTGCGAGAGACCACAGTTTTATTACTACTCAAACCAGTCTCTTCGAGCAGTCCAGGGTTGGAGTTTCTAAAGATAATTTGGCGGATAGGGGCTCAGGAAGTGGTGAGTACTGTTTGGTCAAGTTGGAGATGGAATCAAAGGGGGTCAGAGTGAGTTTTTCTTGCTGTCTTCTTTTCCTAGGTGGAATCGCAGAACTGGTTGAGCCAGACAACTTGTCTGGGTACTGTCAGCTGGTGCATCTAGTGCAGGATCTGCAAAATATCTCAAGCACTGATCTTAAGTTTTACAATAGTGATGTTATTCCCAGGAGCAATTTTGTTTCAGAGTTCAACTATAAACTTCATTTTTTCCCAAGGTTAGTTCAGCCTATGTCCAGGAATGCATAAGAAAAGCTCAAAGGTTAGAAGAAAAATTGAGTTGGTTAGATCTGATCTCTTTCACTGTCGTAATTTCCTGAGTAATAATTTTTGCAAAGTTGGTTTCAGGAGGAGTCATAGAAGTAAAGGTTCAGAGATAGAGGACCACAGAGTATAAACCAAAAAATCTCAGCTATTCAGTTTGGCTGGAGCTTAATAGGGATAATGGGGAGATGTGGAATGAAAATTTAGCCTGAAAAGGCCTTGAGCACCAAAGCAGTTTTGGAACCTGTGGCATTTTGAGTTGGTAGTTGAACGAAGGCACATTTGGAGAATGAGATCTTGATGAGAAAACTGCACCATCAAATGGTGACCATCTTCCCCTTAAAGCTAGTTGAGCTATGAAGGCTTCCACACTTTTGACCATTTCTGAAAGCTGGGTAGCCTCCCTAGAAATGATCACTGGCTCTGGCAAAAATAAGGTAAAGGAAATAAACCCACAAAACAAGTGCCACCCCTGTCCTCCAAGCCCTCCATAATGTATCAGCCCCATGTGAGATCCAAACCGGTTTGGAAGTAAATCTAAGAAGGAACTAGAAAACCTAAGATTTGCCATCTTGATGCAGAACAACAAAGTGGTTGTCCAGTTGGTTTTTGTATTGTTTCTGTTGTCTCATCCTACTTAGAACTGAAGAGCTTCTACAGAATTTCTTTAATCAGCTCCAAAAGGCTGCGAGCTTGTTTATTCCCATATCATGCAGCAAGATGGAGTCAGTTAAATTTAGCTTAAACATTAAGTACCACTCAAATACTTTTTTCTCTTAACTATACAAATCCTGCAGAAAATAAGATTTTCATGTCTTAATTGTGATACCAAAAGTGTCTTTTATTCTCAGCATGCTTGAGATAGCAAAGTAATTTTCAAGCTGAATGTGATTGTCTCAGACAGCCATGATTCAAATATTTAATCTAAAAGGAAAATTCCCAGAGTGACTCTCTCATCATTTCTCAGTTCTATGGAGAATAAAAGCCTCAACTTCATATGATCTGATATTATTTCCATTATTGGTATTATGCTGTAGGCAAATATCCTTCAAAAGGCAAAGTCTACATCCCTTGTGCTTAGCGAGTTAAGCGTCACAAAGGCCCAATCTGGCCTTTACAATATGAGCTGCTGCTACCTTGTAATCTGTGGAGAATTTAATAACAATAATTTTACTTTATACAGTACAGCCTTTAAGATTTAATGTAGACTTTTCATACACACCACACACAAAATACATTTTTCTCTTTCAAGACCTTTTCTTATTCAAAGATCAAATTTCCTATAGGTTTAGTTGCTTTAACAAAGTGCTATCAGGTGTACTGTGTAGGGGTGGGTGAGGATCTATAGATTGATTACCTGGGGAATTGGATAAAAGCAACTTACTTAGCAACTCACTGGCATGATTTCAAGTTTTCTCATTACCCATTAAGAAGAAAATGTCATAGGTTAATTGTCTTTTCTGAATTGCTGGCATTTTAATGTATCTCAAATAAATAATGTTACATCTCAAGCAGTTTTCTCCAAGTATGTCTTCAGACCACCCACGTATAAATCTCCTGGTGGGATTAAAAATGTGGATGTTGGAGGCACTCCCCAATCTTACTGAGTCAGAATTTCTGGGGATGGGACCAGTAATTTACATTTTTAAAAAGAATAGTATATGATTCTTATGTACACTAAAGGTTGAGACATACTGGTCTCTATGCTTTCAAGTTTTACTATTTAATTTTATTCTTACAAATGTCATGTATAACAGTAGTCTTTCCAGATTCGTAGATAAAGATAATAAGGTAGAGACTGGCTTAAGTAGGGGGTTCATGGGGTTCTCAAATTCCATGCTAAGGCACCCCTGGATACTACAGTGTTCTCACAGAGCTTTGAAGGATGTTTTAAATTTTCTAAGAAAATACAGTGATACTTGACATTTGTTAGGCAACTGCTAGTTCAAGGTAGTTCAGGTTCAAACTGTAGCTCTTGTGTACCTGTTGCCACGTATTTTTTGATGTTGTCGTGTTTGTGTAGCCAGGTTTGTAGCAGTTGCTGTGAACAAAAGTTTGTCCTACATGAAAATCAATGTAGAACAAGAAAAAAGAATGCTCTTGTCCAATCTGATTCTGACATTTAAGAAGTGTGCAGCAATATTATTTTATAAGATTTTATTGTATCTTTATAATATTTGATATATTCACATGTAAAATTTTATATCTTTCAAATCATGTATATATTTTCAAACATGTTAAAACATTAGAACATAAACATCTATTAAGATGTTTGAACTACTTAATAAATGGAAATATTAAGTGTCTTGGGGGTCTACTGTACACAGTGAAAAACTACTGGGACACTAAGTTACCACATAACCTTACTAAAGTTTGAGAACCTCTGGTTTAAGTCATGAATTTGTGGAAATACATTAGAAACCCAAGTCTACATGACTCTAAATACTGTGTATGTTGAATGATGCTTCTTAGAGCATAATCTCATCAAGGAATTCCAGAGTACAGACGTGTGTGGGGACAGGTTTGGGTGTGAAATGTTTTTCAGGACTGCATCATTAACATAGGAGTTCATTATTCTCATTCGTCTAAAGTGGTCAGATTGAACTGATTATTAAGTAACCTGGATTCTAGCGCTAACTTTGCCTCCTAGCTGTGTGGCTTGGGCTACGTTATTTCTTTGTGTTTTAGGGTTTTAGCTGGACTTGGCTACCCAACAACAGAGATAAGGACAAGGGTAGTTATAAATATCTATACAGTCTTTAGCTGCCAGGCACTATGCTAAGTGTTTTGTGTCCTTATTTTTATTTTCAAATTATCCTTGAGTTAAGTTCTTTTATTATTTCTATTTAATAAATGAGCAAACTGAGAAATGAAGAGGTGAAGCTCTCCACCAGCCAACTAACAGCTAACACAGGTTGTCGACCACCGGAAATTATGCTCTTAATCACTGACTACAAAAGTTATAAATACATTTATTTATTTAAGTTCTTTTACAGTCTTCAAAATATCTACAATTTAGGTAACAGAGTGAGACCCTATCTCGAAAAAAAAATACGATGAAATCTAGTGCCTTATTCATATTTAGATCTCAGAAGACTGGTTTATATGGAGTCAATAAAATATTCACCGTCACAGTCTACATTCTAGAAGAGATCACCATTTTGGAGCAGACCAACTGTTAACCTCTGGAGACACCCTACTTCCTGCCAATCCCCTCAGATCAGTCATCAAGGCAGGAGGTCACAATGAATTGTAATGAAAGTGAGCAACCAGGGCCAGATCTGATCCCTACCTAGTCCAGGCAGAGAGCCCTAGGAAAAGAAATCAGAATCAAAAACCAGTGAGTGCCTGCTTTGTATTTCTTATCTGCCTGTAGCTCGCATCCCTGAAGCCCTTCCTTCCATACCAGAATGCAATTTCCAAAGAAAACCAATGAATATAGAAATAGAGCTACTCTTTTACACAGGAAAATCCTCTGACTCAAGGAAAATAAAAAAGGGGATTAACAGCACTCAGGGTGTAAGAAGTCAGGGGAAAACGTGAGAAATCAGCAATCCGTTGATATGAACAGTAGAGTGACATTTTAGCTGGCCAAGGAGACCCAGGAGATCATGTTCAAGCATTTCTTTAAGGCAGAGAGATATCATTTCATTCAAGCCTTTGCTCTTGCCTGGAAAACACTCTCACAGCTAGAAATAAAAAAAAAAATTAAAAAAAAAAAAAGAGAGAAAGAAGGCCTTTACAAAAAGTGTTGTGTTTACAATGTATAATGTTGGAATTTGTTTTTTAAACAAAGGTTTTGGAAAACCAGAGGTATCCCATTGAGAATTTATACCATATTTTTTGAGATAGGGATAGGAAAGGCTGGATCAAAGATATGCTGAGGATACTTGGTAATGAGATGCACATTCTCTTCTTTAGGGATAAAGATAGAAAAGATTGGCCAGAGAGAGAAACTTGTGAACTTACATGCCTGGTTCTACCAGCTAACTAACAGTCTGCTTAGAATTCTTCCAGAAGGAAGGGCTGGCTGCTTGACAGCTTTTCTTTTTACACTGTTTCCTTGGGACCTCACTGGCTGCATGTAGATCGGATTTGTCTAATTGAGAAGCCAAAACATTCAGAAGTATAGAGGGATGGGCAGCCAACTTGGATGGAATTAAATTGTGTATGAGTGTTTGTTGTTGTTTTTGTTTTTAAAACAGGGTTTTACTTTGTTATCTTGGCTGGAGTGCAGTGGAGTGATCATGGCTCACTGCAGCCTCAACCTCGTAAGCTCAAGTGATCCTCCTACCTCAGCCTCTCCCAAGTAGTTGGGACTATCAGTGTGCACCACCACACCTAGCTAATTTTTGTATTTTTGTAGAGATAGGGTTTCACCATATTGCCCAGGCTGGTTTTGAACTACTAGGCTCAAGCAGTTCGCTCATTTCAGCCTCTCAAAGTACTGGGATTACAGGCAAGTCTTGTTTAATATTCAGCAGCAGATAATGTTTATCTGGCATTTTCCTTCTCTGGGCCACAAAATCTTGACCACCATAGTCGTAAAAGTCTCTAACAGCTCAAACATTTTGAAGCAACAGTATTTAGGAGTGTTCTTTAACTCATGGTCTTTATGGTGACAACAGAAGCATTGATTGAGAATGATTGCTAACATTTTTGAGGCTCTATCATCTGACAACTGCTGTACACAGAACTTGCTATAGGTTAACTCCTTTAAGTGCCAAAGCAGACTTCAGAAACTTCAAGCCACAAAGTAATTTGCACAAGTTTAAATTTTCTGCCTTGAGTTTTCCATATTCTTCAATAATGAGATGTACCGGTTCTTCCCAACTTCTTTTTCTGACACAAGACACAAGGGAAAAAGATGTGTTAGCATGCTGGGGTGTAATTTAGAAGCAAATAGCAGAGCTAGAGTGCTGATAGAATCAGTATTATGACATACAGCTTAAGTGATGGAACTGTTCGAGATCCTCAGACCTTTCTATGAGAGAACTGGTTCTATCCCTTACCTCAGAAGGGTCTTTGCACTGGCCCAGCCTGTGTTCTCCACTGTGATCTCATATGTAGGATCTTGCTCTCATCTTATGTCACCTCCTTTGTGATGTCCAGTTCTTGAATCATGGCCATCATTATACATAATTTTCCTCTGGAATGCTCTTACTGCTTATACTTTTGCAGAAAGTGTCATTTTTACTGTTGAGTCTTCAAATGATTTTGCTTCCCTTTAACATACTCTGCAAATACTCGTCTGCTTTACCAATCCAAAGGGATGTCTTTAATGATGCTACAACACCTCTCTCCTCTCTCTTGCTATCCTCTCCCTGGCTTTCTCATTCTGGATCTATCAAGACTGAGTATTCTACACAGAAAAGGCAAGAGTTTTAAATTCTGTTCTTGTTTATAGGAAACCTCAGTTTCTTCTCATTCAAGCTGGAAATGGTTCCTCTGAAGTGCAGCACCATAACACTTTCTGTATAACATAGTTAGCATCTATTTAGGAGAGGGCTTGGCAAACTTACTTTGTAATGTATCAGCCAGTACATATTTTAGGTTCCACAGGTCATATGGTTTCTGTTGCAACTGTGCTGCTCTGTCATTGCAACATGGAAGCAGCCATGGGCTGTATAAAAATGGATGACCATGGTTGTGTTCCAAAAGAACTTTATTTACAGTAACAGACATTAGACTGCATTTGGCCCATAGGGCCACTCTGATTCCAGCTCAGAAATCACTAGCTTTGCCATTACTTTGTTAAGGAGTAGAGGCAAGAGGTTACTTTTTAATCACATCATATATTCTAGCAACAGTCAACCACGATATGCCTTTTGAAAGGGTACATTTTGGGGTCTTCATTTGTATTCTTCTCTTGTTCACGATAATGTCTCCGAGCCACTTTTCTCCTATTGGGTCTTTTCTCCTATTGGATTTTTTCTCTTTCTCCATTTGAAATTCCTAGCTGCAAGGGTTTCAGGTAGGAAAGAGTGTGGCATTATTGAAAGGCAACCCAAATCAGGAGACTTAGTGCTAGTCCTGATGCTGCCATTCACTAATTCCCTGGTGTTGATTCCTCAAAGCCTTTTCATATCTTATCTGTAAAGCAGACACTCCTCACAGGGTTGTTGGAAAGGTAAAAGTACTACTAGCAGGAGCTTTGGACTTAAGCCCCTACCTTTTGCTAGCTGTGTCATCTAGAGCAAGTTACTTAACTGCTCTAAACCTCAGTGCCATTGCCTGTAAGGTGAAATGAGACCTTATAAAATTTAAATGATATAATGTATGTAAAGTGCTCACTGCAGAGCTTGGCACACAGTAAGTCTATACTAATGAGTATTTGTATTTTAATGTATGTTTATACTTATTTGTCATTATACTTACAGAATGCTTCTTAAATTCCAAGCCAGAGTACGCATTCAGATACAATATCTAAATTTACTTTATCTTCTACTGTCAAATATATTTGGCCACTCAAATAACAGAGCTTATTTCATCTTACTCATATGCTTCCTTGAACTAGAAATTTGGATGATAGAAAACCATTGCAAGCTCCTGAGACCTATTTTCCTAATTTTATTCCTGTAGATACATTTGAGAGGTTAGAGGAGGGGACATTTAGGCTGTAAGATCCAACTCAGGGCTCCTGTTTCTCTCTGAGCTATTCATTAAATTTGACTCCTGAAATGCCAATGAATTGCAAAGGTCTTCCAACTTGCTACAGTTCTGTAATATTTCAATCCAAGCTTCTTTATGATTCTTGTTTTCCCCCACTCTCCTCCACCCCAAGAACATCTGAAAGCAATTTTAAAAACTCAACATGCAATGTATGGATGAATTACTGCAATCTCTCAACAGTCACAGAGATCGCATTCCTTCATGAAAAGTAGCATAGTTGAAAAATTGCAGTAGGAAGATCAAGGATACATTTTAAAGAGGGGGTTGGGGCAAAAGCAAAAGGAATGGCTTTTAGTATTTTAAAACACGATTGATACAAAGTCTAGAAGCTTTTTCTTCTAAGACAAACTGGATTTCTTATGCCAAAACCTTATTACAAAGCTGATGCCAATCTGCTGCTTATTTCTTTATAGGAGACTGAATTTCTGCCCCCTCATCTCCCCACTCCCCCATTCCCCCCCCACCCCCCACCCCCGCTTTCTGGAAATTTGTCCTGAATCATTCCCTATGAATTCAGAAAATTCTGCTGTTTTCTAGGGCACCATAAAATTTGAGATCAATTCTCCCACAG
>CAUYLG010016450.1:0-65918 GCA_963573385.1 Cacajao melanocephalus
AAAGTACTGGAATTACAGGTGTGAAACACTGCACCTACCCTGAACTACCCTTTTAGAAGTATAAGGAACTATATTTACTTTTGCTGTGGAGTCTCAACTATTAATGTTCATCATCACTGGTCATTAGAGAAATGCAAATCAAAACCACATTGAGATACCATCTCATGCCAGTTAGAATGGCAATCATTAAAAAATCTGGAGACAACAGATGCTGGAGAGGATGTGGCGAAAGAGGAACACCTTTACACTGTTGGTGGGAAATTACTTCAACCATTGTGGAAGACAGTGTGGTGATTCCTCAAGGATCCAGAAATAGAAGTTCCATGTGACCCAGCAATCCCATTACTGGGTCTATACCCAAAGGATTATAAATCGTTCTATGATAAAGACACTTGCACACATATGTTCGCTGCCGCACTGTTTACAATAGCAAAGACCTGGAACCAACCCAAATGCCCATCAATGATGGACTGGACAAGGAAAATGTGTCACATATACACCATGGAATACTATGCAGCCATAAAAAACGATGAGTTCGTGTCCTTTGTATGGACATGGATGAATCTGGAAACCATCATTCTCAGCAAACTGACACAAGAGCAGAAAACCAAACACTGCATGTTCTCACTCATAAGCAGATATTGAACAATGAGAACACATGGGCACAAGGAGGAGAACATCACAGTCTGTTGGGGGGTGGGAGGCTAGGGTTGGGACAGTGGGGGGTGGGAAGGCTGGGGAGGGATAACAATGGGAGAAATGCCTGATGTAGGTGGTCGAGACAGCAAACCACCATGGTATGTGTGTACCTATGCAACAGTCCTGTGAGATCTGCACATGTACCCCAGAACCTAAAATACAATTAAAAAAAAAAAAGAAAATAATGAAATCATTTATTCATTTGCAAAAAAGTAACTAAATGGGATCTTTACTATAAAGACACATTTAGTAAAAACACATGAGAGATGATACTTCCCATCCAAACTGGATTTTCTGGAATTAAAAAATTGAGGTAGTTGGAACACAAACTAAGACATCAAGGTTTCTATAAACAGTTACAGAATAGAGAGAAAATCTAAGACATATGATAACATCTTTTATGGGCAATTTCATCAATTTGTGTATGTAGCAGCACTGTAATGACAAAAAAGGAGATAGAACATAATGAGTCCACAGAATAAATGGACATGATCCCATGATTCTAGACTGATGAGATCTGACTTGCCTTGCAGAATCAATATGCACAGTTTTATTTGTAAGAAGTATGTTCCATTACATTCAGAGAAATATTCCTTACAAAATGAAATTCTTTAGAAATGTAATGTGACATAAGACATGTTTGAGGTTAAGGGACAGTTAAATTTGTAAAATTTTGCCTACTCAAAATTTACCCCAATCCTGGCTTTGCAGCATTCCCCAGTGAGTTAACTGGTGAGAAGCAGAGAGCTGCCTACCAATATGGCTGCCAGAGGGCCACACCTCCCTCCTTGACTCTGGCAATCAGCACGTGGGCATGTATCTAGTGTTTGACTGACTGCTTACTCCACTCTCAAGGCCTGGTGCTAGTGAGCAAAGACATGAGGACATCTAGGTTCACATTCTTGGTTCCTCAGAGCTGCCTTGAATTCTGTGCATTTTCTAATTGAAGTCCTTGAAAAATCCCTTGGAGTTGACATTATCTTTCTACTATATTTCCATATTGCTTATGGTTACTAGCATCAGTCTCTTTTGCTTGTAACCAAGACCTCTTATTTTGAGAAATATGTTGCACATATTTCTTAAGGGTTTATTATAGTTTTAGTAATGTGCAGATGTTGTCATTTTATTTACTAAGAAAAATAATGGCTTATACCTCCAAAAATTTACAACCTCCAGATGGAGATAAATCAGTATGGAAAATTATTGGGAAAAGCAGCAAAGGAGAAAGGACTTACAGAGTGCCTACGTAAATTGGTTATAAGTAACATATAAACAAGGAACAATAAACTGTGGAAGGCCGCAGGAGGCCTCTGAGGAGGAAGTCCTCTCCATGCCTCGTGTTCCGGTGCAGGGTGACCCCAGTTCTCTTACCATAAACATTGTGCTCAAGGTCGTAAAACCCCTTTGTAGCACTGTGACGTAGCCAAACTTGTAGGCTCCTTGTAAGGTCTGCATTTTATCACCTGTACTTAGATAATAAACTAAAGATAACCACATCTTCTTGTTTTGTGAAACTCCCAATAGGCCACTGTTATCAATCCTTCTAATACACCATTTCCGGCTCACTGATTTACTTCCAGCTCACTGATTCACTCCACCATCATCCTTTCCCCACCATCACTCCACCCCTACTCTATAGACCAAAGTGATTGTAATCAATAAATAGTGTGGATGATCAGAGCTCGGGGCCTTCACTGTTTCCTCCAAAGTAATAAGTAATGTCCCTCTGGTCCCACTGTCTCTCTTAATCTGTCTTTTTCTCATTCCTTTGTCACCACTGAACTCAGGGTACCCACGGGTGACGTAGGGCTGGATCCCTACATTCTGGTGCCCAGTAAGGGGCTCATGGATCCCTACATTCTGGCACCCAATGTGTGGGGCTCATGGATTCCCTACAGAAAATGCTACATATATCATAATAAAACAATGAGTGTTAATATGCATATTAAGAAACCAAAAGATAATACAGAATTTCAGGGCATCTCAATAAAGTACCACAGTGTTTTTCACATATGGTGACCCTACTCTAACTGGGAAATTTTGTGAAACAACAGTGTGTGTGCATTTGTGTATAAATTGTTTCTTTTTTCTTTTTTTATAAAGGTACATGTAACTTTCTTCAAGCTACCCAATCCAGAAACTTAAAAAAACAAACAAACAAAAAAACATGAACTGCTGTCTCCAGGTAACTAATATAATTTGAAAAGAAGCTTTAAGATTAGGATTCAATGAATAATTTCTCCAAGAAAAATGAAATCCATCCATCTTTTCTCCTGCATTTTCATACCTGAAAACAATTTCTCATTTCAAATACTAACTATTCAAGTCTTTTCAAGCTTCTAAAAGACTGGAAAGTTAATTTTCCAAATGTGCTGATGAGCAATTACAAAGATTAGTTTACATAATATATGTTACTGTTGGCAGAAGCATAACTTCCTATTAAATACAATGAAACAGGTATTTTTAAGGCATTTTTTTGCCTTATAAAATCTTAACACAGATCCTGTGTGAATATAAAATAAAAACAATTGTTTGTTCCTGCAAATTTTATCTGAAATAGAAGTTTTAACTGCCAGCTTTTAATCCAGGTTCAATAGTGAAACATGGTTACATGCTCACAAATATTAAGATTTCTGGCATTTAAAACTTCCAAAGAAACAATAATTTCATAGTCTTTTAGGGAGCTAAGTAGAAGAAATAATATAGGAACTTTTTGGATTTGGTAATGTTTAATCTATAACTAAATTTGGAGCTATATTATGTCTTCTCCAAAATAACATATCATATTCCTTAATAGTAATAAGAAAATATTTTTGATCTTGAAAATGGTATCTAGCAATAGATAAAGTGGATACAGAAGTGTTCAGGTATTTAAAAAGTACTATTTTTTCATAATGCAAAAAGTTTGCAGAATTGGAGTTTGATAAAACTCCAATGCAAAACTATTAGCCACTGCAAATCACCTAGAATTACTACCTGGAGTAAAACTTGTTTGCATTCCACACCAATGTAGAGACTAAGTCGCTGTGAAAAAAATAAATGGACATTTGGAATAGGAGATAGGAGATTTAAAAAAAAATCCCTCCATTGATGAGGACAGCCTTGGTGTGGGAAGAAGTGGCACTGAAGTGAACCTTAGAACATCCTGAAATACTGGGTACCTGGCCAGCAAGGGAAGTTTTGTGAGGTCCAAAATACACAATCTTTCAGTATTTGGTATAGACAATGGATAACCATGAATTATCTAATAAGAGCAATACCAGAGATTCTCTACTTTTCTTTCTAACTTTGCCAAGATTGAGTCATTTTCAGAATCCAGTCTGAATTTCCATTTGAAAATGTTGCATTGATCAACCAGATTTATCTCTTTTCAAAACTCCACTGCAATAATAGAAATGGAATTTTATCATTTTAAAGACACATGAGCATGTATGTTCCTTGCAACACTATTCACAATAGCAAAAGCATGGTATCAACCTAGATGCCCATCAATGATAGACTGGATAAAGAAAATGTGGTACATATATGCCATGGAATACTATGTGGCCATAAAACAAGAATGAGATCATGTCCTTTGCAGGGATATGGATGGAGCTGGAGGCCATTATCTTTAGCAAAGTAACATAGGAAAAGAAAACCAAATACTGCCTGTTCTCACTTATAAGTGGGAGCTAAATGATGAGAACTCATGGACACATAGAGGGAACACCACACACTGGGGCCAGTGGGAGGGTGGAAGGTGGAAGGAGGGAGAGGATCAGGAAAAATAACCAGTGGGTACTAGGCTTAATACCTGGGTGATGAAATAATTTGTACAACAAACCCCCATGACAGTGTCTATCTGTGTAACAAACCTGCATATGTGCCCTGGACTTCAAAGTTAAATTTAAAAAAGAAATACAGTGGAAAAAAAGTAGTGGAAATGGGTGTGTGTGTGTGTGTGTGTTGGGGGGGTGTGTGGTAATGGGGATGGAGAGTGTATGAGAACTCGGTACTTCCTGTTCAATTTTTGTGTAATCTGAAAACCTCTCTAAGAAATAAAGTCTGCTAATTTAAAATAAAAACAAAATGAAATCAAACTGTCAACTCACATGAAAAAAGAAAAGAGGTCTGAGAGTTTACCATTGATTAACTATATTGACAGCTTTACTGGGAATCAGAGGGTGACTCAGGAATGGTGACTAATTAAAAGCAGAGTAATTGAACCCAGAACCTTATGTGGGTGAGTAGTCAAATCATTAGTCCCAGAGGAACCCTGAGAATCTCAGTGCTTAGGAATTTCCAGTACTCCTGGAAGTAGGGGTCAAGCACTGAGCTGAAAAGAGAAAAATTGGCTGAAATTCTATTGACAGCTCACTCATACCAAAGGAAATTCTCTTCCATTTCACACATACAGGTGATACTACAGGGGATGGGAGTTTTATTCTCTGGAGCTAGCTAAAGGAACTTCCTGACTCCACTCTGGGTTCCATCTACCTTGCTTTCCAGGATGTCCTATCTTTGTGAAGCAGGATTTTCAGTGGTTGATGTGATTTAAATGAAAAAAAAAAAAAAAAGTACTGAAAGGAAATCAGTGTAGAATAGGATATGAGGGTGTTGGTGTCTAATCTGATTTTAGAATATGAGAAGTTGTGCAGTACCCAGAAGGCACGCATTTCCCTTTAGTAAGTAATTGTAGTCATTTAAAAGTGAACTTGGTTGTTTTGTTTGTTTGTTTTTGTTTTTGATTTTACAATTATGTTTGGTATTTACTCAAATGGCTACTAAATTGTTAGGGATATAAACACATATTACATTCTTTGTTACCAACTACCCAAAAAAAGGGATTATTTGATATTTCTTTTGCCTCGGGCACAATGAAAATAATCACATGGACACCAATGGAGCTGTGAACTGAGAAAGTTTGAGACTCTGGTCTAAGCCAATTAAGGAAATGCCATTCTTCTGTGTAATATCCTCACTGCCACGGCCTGCTTTGGAGTTGGGAGCCGCTGCAGGATTCAGTGTTGGTCAATGAGATGCAGGAGGAATTGTATTGGATAACTTCTTAGAAAGTTATTTTTCTTCCTAATAAGAACAGTCCAGAGGAGATGAAAGGATTTTGCCACCCTGGCCAGCCCCTGCTTCCTGCTTTTGAAGGTGGTCCTGTTGCCTGGAGCTGAGTTAGCCATCAGGCGATGCAATTTGACAACTTTAAGAATAAAAGGCAAAATACTGAAGACAGCAGGGAAGCACCGTAACCATCTACCTCCAGAATTCTTGTGAGATACAAATAGAGCTTCTGCTTGTTTAAATCACTGTTGTTGGCTTTATTACTACATGTCTCTGAAATTCCTAATGAATATAAAGAAAATATAAACACTGACTGACGATTCTTGATTCAACCAGAACTATGAAATAGCAACTTTATATGGGTAGTTTGAGAGACACTGGGGAATGATGTGGATATACAAAGTTAACATCTATCAGAGTCAAAAGCAAATAAATAATGTACAAAAGTGATATATCATTTAAAAAAATATAGAGGTAAATGCCGGGGGAAAGATTGAGAGTGACAGCTGAGAGAATCAGAACAGGAGAGGTAGAGGTGATAATAAGAACAGCTAACATTTATTTTGCACTTACCATATTCCAGGCATTGTGCACCTTATTTTATATGTATTTGTTAATTTGATTTTCACAACAATCCTAAGAGGTAGCATTATCTCCAACCTACAGATGAAGAAAGTAGTTATTTCTACTTTAGAGATGAAGAAAATAGAACAAAAATATATCAAATGACTTGACCTCGGTTATCCAATTAATAAATAGAGGTGATGGCAGATGTGGGAGCTTGCTATTGTGCATTGTACACTTTTACATGAAATTTCACTTTTTAAGTAGATACCTTTATTAATGTAATGAGTATTAAAATTATGTAAACTATTCCAGCTACTAAAGATTTATTAACTTTAATTTTTTGAAGAAATTAAGTATTCTTAGATTAACATCCCTGAATTGTTATGTTGCAATATTATGTTCTTGAAATTTAACAGTGAGAAGGTTGAATCTGAAGAGATTAATAAGGCTTTAAGTTGACTTGTGATACCAGGTAACATTTTTGGAAGTGGACTTTGGTTGGCCAGACTTCTCTTCGTAAACACTATCCAGAAATGTCAGGGACCTTAAAAGAGAAACATACGTGGGAGTTTTGGCAAATCTTGAGTTTACACATGACTTAGGTAATTGTTTCTATTTAATTGTGCACCACCTAACCAAGTAGACTGAATTAATTTTAAATTGAAGTCCGATCAGATAACTGGAAACAATGTAAAATAAATTAACTTCATTTTAACTTTTACCCCAGAGAAACTAATGTTATTTCCTAAAAGATTATTTTTTTCATAATTTTCTTCAAAACACTCATACATTTTTATTCATCTCATATAACTTTGGATTTGAATGAGGCTTTAAGAATTGTGTAGTCTAAGTTAGATGACGTCTACAAATATCTCTACAAACCTCCCAAGATAAATTTTAAAAAACCTGTTATATCTAATAATAAAGAAATCAAACCTCTGAGGTCATTTGCAGGCTAACCAATTATGTGTTAGAGACTGTTACTTATATTGGAGTTACCTTTGAGAATTAAGAATTTTGATTAATAGAGTTTGAAATGACAAATATTTATTGAACTAATACACAATTATATGAAAAGCAACATGGCTTTGATCTTTCACATTGGAGTTTATCTAAATCAAAGTGGTTACTTGGTACAGTTAGTCACACACCAAAAACTTCTCTCTTGGGGAGATAGGGAAAGATCACCAAATGCTCTATTTTTGTTTTTGTTTATTAAGAGAATAACATAGGTAATTTAATTCTGCTGTTATGGGAATCTAAATCTCCATAATTTGTTTTGTCTATGCTGACAAACTTTGCCTTCAGCCTTTTGAAAACTCTGACCAGTAAGCCATCCTCTGTAACTACAGAATCTTCCAACTCAGGAGCTCTTTTTACCCCTACTCCTGTGTGATATACTGCTTAGTTCATGGTAGTTTTTTAAAAGGTATTTTATATTTTTAAAAAATATAATGTGTGTGCTATCAGCAAAACAAGGGAGAGGAGATGAAGCTATCAGGTTATGACTTTCATTCTTGAATATGTTCTTTGCTTTCCCTGAATATATGCAATGTGTTTATTTAGTTTAAATTTTACTAATACGAGAGAAAGCAAAACAAGGGAGAGGAGATGAATTTTAAAAGTCACACATAGTACAAAAACCATAGATTAGACTTCTCAAAGGAGATGTTTTTAAACAGGAAAAAGATGTCCATTTTATATGAACATAGATTATTAAAAATCATTGTATCTGATGGTTAGAATGAAAAATTTAGGAGTAGAAGGAAAGACAACATTTGGATATAAAAAACATTTTCTAGATTCATATTTATTTATTAAACAGTAGAATCATTCTTGTCAATATATTCTGACATTTTACTACTGTAAATAATATATACAACTCTTGTTATATATATAGTATATGATTCTTGTTAAATTAAGTCCTGCATACAAATACATGTGCATGTGGGGCTTTAACAGGAGTTATGTTTATTTTCTTCCAGAAATATCTTTTATTCAAGGACAGAGATTAAAATGGATAATGATAAAAATGAGTCAATATGTAAAAAATACATTTCATAAGTTAGAATTTTCACTGGTCCACCTTTAAGTTACCTCATTTGATGATTTGTAACTTTATAAAAGATGAAGTAAGCAAAAAATCTTCAGCTAGTCTGGTGTGGAGATTTACTTTCCATGCATATGTGTCAACAGTTTCAAAAGAAGGAGTCATTTCAAGCTTATTGAAGTGAAGCTTTCCTAATTAGAGGTCATTTATATACTTTATTATAGGTGTTCTTCCACAGTTTATAGTGTATTAAATGTAGTCTTCATGCATATATATTGAGAAAGCTTCCTAAATGTTTGGCTTACAAACACGGTGGATCATAATCAGTATTTCAGGACATTGGATTTTAATAGTGTGAACATTTAAAATCTCAAAATATCTTTCTTTAATATTAGGGTGTGAAATACCTCTATCACAAACTAATATTAAATATTTGAATATACTACATTTATGTGAACATATGAAATACTGAAAAATGAGCATGCTCATCCAAGGTGACATCATCGTGAATTGCCGTTCCAACCCCCAGGGCCAAGGTGAATGACAGGTTGATGCTTCAAGTCTGTGTCTAAAACAGACATTATCCCTCAAGCTTAATTCAGGACTCAAAGCATCTTAAATCTGTCATGGATGAGAGAATGCGAGGAAGGACGAAAGAGGAGGAATGAAGGGAGAAAATAAGAAAGGAAGGAAGAAAAGAAAAATGGAAGTAGGAGGGAGGGGAAGAAGAAAAGAAGGCAGAAAGGTAGGAAAAATCGTATGAGGCCAATATGCATCAGAAATTTAGTTAGTCAAAAGTATAAAATAATATCATTGTCTTTTTTTTTTTTTTTTTTTTGCGATATAGTCTCAATCCGTCGCTCATGCTGGAGTGCTCACTGTAACCTATGCCTCCTGGGTTCAAACAATTCTCCTTTCTCAGCCTCCTGAGTAGCTGGGTCTACAGGTGCATGCCACCACTCCCAGCTAATTTTTGTGTTTTTAGTAGAGACGGAGTTTCACTATATTGGTCCGACTGGTCTCCAACTTCTTACCTCAGATAATCCACCTGCCTCGGCCTCCAAAAGTGCTGGGATTGCACTCGTGAGCCACTGCGCCTGGCCCATTGTATTTTTAATTTAATTTAATTTTAATATATTTTTTTAAAGTAAACCTAAAGAATCTTAGTATGTTTTATTTTTGTATATAAACTATTTAACAATGATTAAGCCATTCCATTGTGTCTGTGGTTCTTGAATTGCTCATCTGTTTTCTCTGGCTTTAAAATAATGTCACGCAGTTATTTACTTGACATTTTATTAACGCAATAGAGTACAATCATTATGCAACCAAAAATACAAAAATATAACAAAAAAATTAAAGTACTGGTAAGCCAAAATAGCAGTAGAGTTCATTCTCTATCACTTTCTTTAGATCTGTATCCCTCTCTGTTATTTACTGTCTTCCTATCAAAGTAAGACAATAGGAAGTAATAGTACAAGTCTATAAAGTGTTGTGTGTTGTCAGTAACTTCTCCTTATTTCATTTCTATAACAACTATATGCAATAGGCATTTTATAGATAGAGAAATAATGGTTCATATGAAGTCCTTAAGCAACGAGATTAGATACATGATCAATATACAAAAGTGAATCATTTTTCTATATGCCATCATAAACAATTAGAAGACAGAAAGATGCATATGTATACATGCATATTTTAAATATATTATTTACAATTAAAATCATAATGGACCTAAAATGATCTTGCAAAAATATTCAAACCCTGTATATGAAAATTTTAAAAACTTTGCTGAGACACATTAAACAGAATTTTAGTAAATGGAGACACTTATTTTCTGAGGATGTCTATTCTCCTTAAATTGATGTATAGACTCAAGACTTCTCCAGTACAAATCTAACAGGAGTTTTCCCTAAAACTTTACAAACTGATTCTAAAGTTTATGTGGAAGTTTAATGGTTCTAAAAGGTAAGGCATGTCTGAGCAAGAGGATGAATAATGATGGAAAACTTGTCTTATTTGAGAACAAGATTTAAAAAATGATTATAATGAATATTATGTGCTATGAGTACAGGGTTTTTTTTAATTGACCAGCAGAATAACAGAAAGTCCAAAGATGGTGCCAATCAAATTATGAATAGAAATATAAACTGGCATTTTCCCTAAGAGACAGCATGTATGTTTAATAAGTAAACATTTGAAGAAAAAGTCACTAGTCATCAGAAACCTATAGAATGATCTACTACGTTATACTCATTCGACTGGTAGAAAGTAAAACTAGGGAAACTATGTAGTGTTTGAGAGGTTATGGATCAATGAAATTTATTATTCATTACTGGCAACAATTTATATTGGCATAACCATGTTGAAAGCTAGTTTTATGTTAGCTCATAAGTTTGAACATTTACACACCCAGCACTTCCATCCTTAGTTATATACCTATTTAGAAATGTTATACATTGCACCAGGAGATACATTTTATGAACAATATCTGAAAAGCATAGACAACAAAAGGAGAAAAACCCCAAAAGAAGATGAGATTATATGAAAGTAAAAAGCCTCTGTGCAGCAAAGAAAACATTCAACAGAGTAAAGAGACAATCTCTTAAATGGGAGAAAATATTTGCAAACTATTCATTTGACAGGGGATTAATATTCAGAATATACAAGGAACTCGAATACCTCAACAGCAAAAAACAAACAGTGTGGTAAAAAAGTGAGCAAATGATCTGAACAGACATTTCTCAAAAGGAGACATATAAATGATGATAAGTAAATAAAGCTCAACATCACTAGTCATCAGGGAAATGCAAATCAAACAACAATGAGGTATCATCTCACCCCAGTTAGGACGGCTATTATAAAAAAGACCAGGCCAGGCAGGGTGGCTCACACCTGTAATCCCAGCACTTTGGGAGGCCAAGGTGGGTGGATCACCTGAGGTCAGGAGCTCAAGACCAGCCTGACCAACATGGTGAAACCCCGTCTCTACTAAAAATACAAAAAATTAGCCAGGCTTGGTGGCTGGCACTTATAATCTCAGCTACTTGGGAGGCTGAGGCAGGAGAGTCACTTGAACCAGGGAGTGGAGGTTTTGGTGAGCTGAGATTGTGCCACTGCACTCCAGCCTGGGCCACAGAGCAAGACTCCATCTCAAAGAAAAGGAAAAAAAAAAAGACCAAAAAATGATTCATATGCTGGTAAGGATGTGGAGAAAAGAGAATTATTATACACTGTTGGTAGAAATGTAAACTAGCATATCTACTATGGAGAAGAATATGGAAGTTCTTCAAAAAACTTCAAATAGAACTACCATGTGATCCAGCAATTCTACTACTGGGCATTTATCCAAGGGAAAGGAAATCAGTGTATTGAACAGGCGTGTTTGTTGCACCACTACTCGTAATAGCTAAGACATGGAATCAACCCAGGTGTCTGCTGTAGTTTGGATGTTTATTCCCCCAAACTTCACGTAGAAATTTGATCCTCAAATAGGGATAGGGCCTAATAGGAGGTATTTGGGTCATGGGTGTAGATTCCTCATAGTTTACTTTGGTGTCATCCTCACGTTAATGAGTGACTTCTCAAGTCCTCACTCTGTTAAGTCCTGTAAGAGCTGCTTGTTAAAAAGAGCCTGGTGCCTTCTCCCTCCCTGTCTTGCTTCCTCTCTGCCATGTGATCTCTGCACATGCAAGGTCCTCTTCCCCTTCTGCCCTGAGTGGCAGCAGCCAGAAGCCCTCACCAGAAGCACATGCTGGGAGCATGCTTCTTGTATAGCCAGCAGAATCATGAACCAAATAAGCCTCTTTTCTTGATAAATTATCTGGATTCAAGTATTCCTTTTATCAACACAAATGGACTATGATCGTGTCCAACAGAAGATGAATAGCTAATAGAAATGTGGCATATATGAATAATAGAGTACTATTTAGTCATAAAAATGAATAAAATCCTGTCATAACAAAATGGATGGAACTGGAGAGCATTATGTTAAGTGAAATAAGCCAAGAACAGAAAGTTAAGCACCACGTATTGTCGCTCTAAAAAGTGAAGCTAAAAAAAGTGGATCTCATAGAAGTAAAAAGTAGAACAGAGGATACTAGAGGCTAGGAAGGGCATGAGGAGGAAGGGTAGACTAGGAAAGGAGAGATTTGTTAAAAGATATAAAATTACAGCTAAATAGGTGGAATGAGTTATAGTATTCTGTACCACTGTAGGATGACTGTAGTTAATAGTAATATATAGTTTCAAATAGCTACTAGAAGGAGGATATTGAATGTTCCCAACACAAAGAAATGATAAATGTTTGAGATAATGGGTATGCTAATTACACTGATCTGATCTATATAAGTATACACATCAAAACCTCACTATGTACCTCATGAATACGTATCATTATTATGTGTCAATTTAAAGGTAAAATAAATAAAAAAGACAATTTATAGCAGCAACGTTTGTAATTGTAAAAATCCAGAGATGGCCTAATTAACTTTAAACAAATTGTAGTATGTTCACAAAACAGACAGCCATGAAAAATGAGTGAACTACACTACTGATACAGTTTAAATATTTCTCCTCAACCAAATCTCCTGTTGAATTGTAATCCCCAGTGCTGGAGGTGGAGCCTGTGGGGTGGCGTTCGGATCATGGGGGTAGATCCTTCATGGCTTGGTGCTGTTTTTGTGGTAGTGAATTCTTGTGAGATCTGGTCATTTGAAAGCATGTGACACCTCCCCACAATCCAGCTTTCTCTCTCTTGATCCTGATTTTGCCACGTGTAGTACCTGCTCCCTCTTTGCCTTCTGCCATGATTGTAAGCTTCCTGAGGACTCCCCAAAGGAGAAGCCGCTATGCTTCCTGTACAGCCTTCAGGACCATGAGCGAATTAAGCCTCTTCCTTTTATAAATTACCTAGGCTCAGGTATTTTTTTATAGCAGTTCAAGAGTGACGTAATTCAACTACCAAGGGCAACAGGACAACATACATTATTCTTAGTGATATCTTATTGAGTGAAAAAGAAAGCCAGACTTTATTCAGTATGTCTTGTTATATAACTTCAAAAATAAGCAAAAAAATGTATATGGGTCTTCCTTATATTCACTATCTTATATTCATTACTTTTTTCAAAATTATGAAATAGATTGAAAATAAAAATAGAGGCATATGTAAACTCTTGATGATAGAGCATTGTGAACCAACGGTAGTGACTAATATCATTTTATGAATCTGATAAGAAAAAAGAAATTAAAAGATCAGAAAGTCAATTTCTCTGTCTAACACCATATAAATACAAAGGCATAAGCCCGAAGTTAGTCAGTGAGCTTTAAGTCCAATATCCCTTCACCATATCAATGTACCGCAAAGAACAGCAGAGTAGAATAGAGTAGCTCCCTACAAGTTCTAAAACAACAGAAGGTGTTTATTTCTGACAAAATTACAGGTGTTTATTCCTTAGTAAAATGGTTCTCTGGGACTCATACATCTAATTTATAAAATATTATGTCTCTTTTCATAGTTTTATAGCACCTACTTGAAAATAATGAAATAAGAAAACAGATATACCAAAATGCAGAGAAAAAAACCTGATACTTTACATATTTAGAATAAACTGAAAGCAAATTTTATAGTGCCTTCTACCATTCACTTTTGAGTCAAACATCTTTTCACCCTTTTTCGTAATATTTTTACTTTATCAGAGATGAAAGGAGCATTTGAGATCATTTATTCAAATCTTCTTGTTTTACAGATAAAGTTCCCAAGGTGACAGTGTTCAAAGCCAAGCCAGGACTCAAGGTCACTTCTCCTGGTATCTAAATCCCTTGGTGGTTTGTAGCCTTGACCCAGTGACCCAGGGGATTTTCGTCATTCCTCACAGAATAATGCTTTTAGAAGCAATTTGAGAAAGAGAAAGTGAATGCCAAATATTCTACTGTATTTCTCACAGGGGAGATAACTCTACCACATTTATTATGCTTCCACAAAGTGTAATCTCAGTGGAATTTTGCAGCTAGGGAGGACTTTCATAAAGTTAAGGAGGGAAGGGAAGTAAATTAGCAACCACTTAAAGTATATAGAGATGCAATTAGAAATATGCTTAGTTCTTGCCTATTTTTAAATAGGGAAAGGTTTAAAATGCTCTGTTGATATATTTGAAGAGAGATGTCGCTTTTTAGGAAACCCAAGTTAAATCTAACTCCAACTTGTAAAAAATGTATTTTTATTAATAAAGAGTAAGCCCTTTGAATGCTATCCAATCCAGGAAACATCAGGCTTTCACATTTACGTTGTAGACTTGCCTATAAACAAAACAAAGTCTTTTCCTCTGTTTGGGAATCCCTTCTCCTGCCCAGATAGCGACTTCTCAGACTCCTGCCTAATACTTAAATTGCAGTTTATAGTTTACCTTCTCTGATCTCCCAACTTATTATGCTTCTTTCCTGGAATCAGTTCACAGCATTATTACCTTATCATGACAATAGAACTTGCCTGAGGGTTGCTAACAGGCATGTTTACCATGGCTTTGTGGCCCTCAGGAAGGCAGGTACTCTGTCTTACTCATGGTTAGCCAGTTTGGTCTGAGTTCCATTCTTGCCTCTCAGTGTTCGACCTTGTGTTGTGGGAGGCTGGGAATCTGTAAACTACATTTCTATGAGTCCTGTAACCTGTAGCTCCTGCTGGGTTCAGCTAATGGAAGGAAGAAAGAAGGGAGAAGCTACTCCTTTCTTGAAATTTTTGGTAAGAACCACATGGGGCATTGCCAGGAATGGTGGAGGCTGCTGCAACAACCGTGAAATTGCTTGGCGGAGGTGGGGGTAGGGGTGGGGTGGGGGCAATGTTCTGGGTATTTGCTCAGGCAGCTCAGCTCCAACTCTGGTTCCCCAGGAGCACTGTGCTGTGGGCTCTGGGTAACATATTGGCTCCTTTGCTTCTCCAATCCAAAGATGGTAATGCTTTCCTGCAGTTATTAATCTTTGGATAATCTTGCCTTCTGTTCCCATGGCCCTTTCAATACCCATCTAAGAAAATTTTGTATTAACCTCCTTGTATTTGAAATTCATAGAATGGTTCTGTTTATTCATAGATGAAACTAGGGCAATAGTGCAATGTTGAATACAAAATAAGGAGTTAAAAATAATTTGGATGAGAGAGGGTCCTTACTAACTAAATATGATCCGAAGTCTGCAATTATAAGACTCTGTAGACACAACATTTTTAATAGCAAAACAGCTATTAATAAATTGATTATTTAAAAAATCAGGCCCTTCTCAACTGCCATTCTTGCTTGCACTAGCATAGATCCCCTCACTCTTGTGTTAGGTCATTTCTAGCTTAGTTCATTGTTGTATAAGATGCTGTCACTATTACATATACACAGCAAATTAAATGCAAATTTATTTCAAACCTCAGAAGATAATGATTTGAATATCAAAAGATTAAGAAAGGCCTTTGAAAAAAATTGATGAAGGCCAAACATATTTTTGAAAAATTTACCTTTTGTATTTATGTCATTAAAGTCAGACAGATGCAAACAGTGTCATATGCTGTCATAAAAAATTGTCAGAAAAATAATGCAAAGATGAAAAGAAGACTTGACATGAGATAGATTGTTTAATGGCTACAAATTCTTTTCATTCCAGTATATACCTCTTTTTGCAATGTGACATTGCCACTTTTCTCATACTGAAGTAGAATCTACTTCTCTGTTCTGTTAAATTTGTGCTGGACTTGTGATTTGCTTTGTTGAATAGTATGTGGTGGGAGTGACATGATGTGACCACTGCAGATTAGGCCTCAAGAGATCTTGTAGCTGACATCCCTAATCCTCTCTGACCACTGCTCAAAGACCTCCATGTAACAGGATGGTCTAGTCATGTGAAGGAGGACTGAAGTGCTACATATGGTCCCCAACAACATATGAGAGACGCCATCCTGGATTTTCTAGCCCTGCTAATCATCAAAATATCGGAAATCATAAACTATTGTCTTCAGATATTAAGTTTTGGGGTTATTTTTATATAGCAAAGTTTGATCGAAATACAATGCTTGCTTCAGTTTTTGATTATTTTAATAATTAGAAAAGAGTTGGAATATTTTTGTAATCATTACTTTTATTTTCTAAAAGATGATGCTCCTTGCCTTATAAAACAATTAACGATGAGATATTTTGCCCATCCCAAATAATTTTATAACCAACTTTATATTTCCTTTGGATAATATTCTATAAATGAACAAATATTTGCCATGGTCATAAATCTTACTTTCTGAAAGGCAGGAGGAATGACTAATTTTTATGAGATTTTTGTGAACTCTAATATAGATTCATATTGGCAAGAAAAAATAGCTTATTTAATAACAATGCCAATAATTTTGGCAATACATAATGTCATGAGATATTTTCCAGAGAATTGATGAGTTTTATAAAATTTCCCTTCATGTGTTTAATAAAATTAGCAGAATCGTTGTATAAAAGTGCAATTTGTTCAAGAATGTGAAGCTTTATGATTTACATATACATCCTTTTGGGGAGACCACACGACACTGATTTTCTTGAAAAATGAGTCAACTGAAGAGAAGGTGCCTATAAAACTATATACTCAAGATCTAAAGTCCTTGAAAAATTGCTAAATTCTAACTATATATAACCATACAGATATATGTTTTCTGTATCTATCTCTCTATAACACATATATCATAAATAACGTCTAATGACTTATCAGAAACAAGACGTTAAGAAAAAGCACAATCATGTGAAATAGATTAAGTAATAATCTTAATCTGATAGAGGATCTGTAGTCAATGGTATTTAAATGAAGATCTTCATGTAGGAAAATTTCAACTTTCTTAATTTAACCTGGACATTCAGTGCAGTAAATAATTTTTAAGGACTTTGTAGTTGAAAAAGGTTCACATCAAATACTAGGTCTTACTCATTCTTTCGAATTATTTTTTGTACATTCTTTCGAACTATTTTTCAACTATCTCCGCCTCCTCCCCACCCTCTCACTACCCTTTGTGGGTACTTTTTTAAAATAAAAAGAGCATGAATATAACTGATTTCAATAATATAATTTTTTACTGTAAAAATTGATCTGGGATAACATCATCCAAAAATATAGCAAATATGCTATAGAAATTTTGAAGGACCATGTCAAATATTCTACCACACTGCTGTCTAGCAAATATCATACCTATGATATATGTTTTAAAATCTAAGACTGAGTATATTAAATCTTTGGTTTGAAATAAATGCTTAGTGACATCAAATACATTCATAATTATTATTATGTACATAATGTATTTGAAAGTTTTTTAAAACCGTCTCTTGAGTTTATTTTTATGTTAACAATAATGCCATTCATTTATTACACCCTCACTGTGTTACTGAAATTAGGTGAGACCCTAAGCATTAATTATTCTCATAAACTGTTCACAACCAACCTGGAAGGGAAGTGCAAATACCAAGGTTTAGAAAGATTTGGTGATTTGCTCTAGTGGATGAAAGGAGCTGAAATTCAAAGCTTTTACTGTCAGTCTCATTCTTTTCACAATTTTATTCACCTAGGCCACTGTGCTCTCTAAATTCTTGCTGTAATCATTTTTGTTTTATGTCTAGGCCTTGTTTTGCTAGTTTTTTTTCTTTTATCTTTCATATCCATGCCACATTATTTGAAATTTTGACCAGAATATGTACACTATTTTTTCATTTATTTATTTTTATTTTAAATGGACAAATAAAAGTTGTATATGCTTATGTACAATATGATGTTCTGAAATTTGTATATGTTTCTGCAATGACTAAATCAAGCTAATGAACATATGCCTTACCTTACATTCGTACCGTGTTTTTGTGGTGAGAAAGTTAAGAACCTACTCTCTGAGCAGTTTTAAGAATACAAAACATTGTTTTTTTAACTATAGTCACCATGTTGTGTAATTGATCTCTTGAACCTGTTTCTCCTGCCTAACTACAATCGTGTGTCCTTTGAACGACATGTGCTCAACCCTCCTTTTTCTGTCCTCTGGTTACCACCATTCTACTGTCTACATTTGAGTTCAACATTTTTAGTCTATAAATAAGTGAGATCATGTAATATTTATTTGCCTTTTCATGCTTGACTTATTTCACTGAACATACTGCCCTTCAGATTTATTCAGGTTGTCACAAATGACAGCATTTTCTTCTTTTTAAAGGCCAAATAGTATTCTATTATGTATATAAATCACGTTTTAAAAATCTACTCATTTGTTGATGGTCACTTTGGTGACTGACCACTTTGATTCCGTATCTTGGCTACTGTGAATTTTGCTGTGGTGAACATGGAAGTGTACACTAATTTGTTTCAGAGGACTATTGTCTATTGATTACTTCTTAGTAGGTTACCCTGCATATAATCTTTCACTTTTATTCACCACCTTGTTGTATCAACATGCACCACGAAAATATTATCTGTGAGCAGTCTAGGTGGTTTATTTTGCTAACTTCAATATTTATCCATAAAGAGCAAAGAGACGTTTTTTCCTCTTTTGAGACTTTATGACCTAAAATTTTAATGTACATGAGTTCAGTAAGATTGGAAGGAAACTTGCTATTAAATGTATTTTATGGATAAATGAGGTACTGAAACATTGCCATATTGTAAACATGTTACCCAGCTTTAAAGGCATCTAGTGGACCACTTTCTGCTTTGATGAAAATGTTCTATATTTGCTTTATTTAATATGATAGCTACTGGTCGCATGTATTATTATGAAGCACTTTAAATATGGCCAGTGTGAGTGAGCAATTGACTCTAATTTTAATATAGGTAGTAGGTACCATATTGAATAGTTGGTCAAGATGAAATGATTTCATGCATATATCTACCTCACATTGCTTACTCCCAAGCCTCTAACTAGGAAGTACTCAGATAGTACACATAAAGTGAGCTAGCCTCTTTAAAAGACAAGTGAACTCTGTAATTGCTCTCTCCCTTTTTCTGCTACTGTAAACATGGCACCATTGCCGTTTTTGCAAAGTAACAACCAATTTTACTTGTAAGAGATAAACCCTAGCTATCCTCACCCTTCTATAACAGTAGTTTTCTACCTGAGAGTTGGAGAATTGCTCCCTTAAGGCACATCAGCGGACAGGCATGAAACTTGCTGTGTGTTGTTGATCTGAAGATCTAGGTGGTAGGTGGATTTGATTTCCCTGGACCTGCCCGAGGCCAAATTGTTTCTGATTCATTATTCTGAGAAATGGAACAGTCTAGAGTTCTAAAACATAAATGCTGGTAGATATATAAAATTTTCAGAGTCCCCATCTACTGAATTCTTTGTTTTGTCTAGTAACTGTGTTCCCTGAAGCTTAAATCAGTTCACTATAAAGACATCACAAATCTAAGCATGATATTTTCTAACACTATGCATTCCTACTGGGATAAGCTTTTTCTATCAGGGAAGTAAAATTCTGAATGCTGTTGCTACCAGGTTTGATGGAGACAAAACTGTATAGGAGACAAACTCATCTTTGGCACCTTAATTATCCCTTTCTTCATAATCCCATTCCCCCTCACCACACTCTATCCTTTCTGCTTTAAAAATTTTTCTTTTCTGTTCAACCCTCTTGCTTCAGATAATCTTTGCCCTCTCATAAATCATGGCTGGTTCCTAGCAAAATGTCTGAAAATCTTGAGGTTCAGATGTGGGTGATCTAATCTCCCCTTTTTAGTATACTTGAATTTTAAGCATATTGTTATCTCTGTTTAAGGGGTTAAGTGTTTTGTGTTATGCTAAATGTATTTAAAATCTTTTGGCGAAATCAGTGATTTATTTTTTCACTCCTGAAATTTCACTCCAATTTTATGTATGCATTCTTTTTGTGTGTTAAACCTTGATTTAGTGTCAGACTTTTCTATATGAAAGAAGACATCTAAATCAAGAATAATCATATAGAGAAATATACTTGTCAGTGAATTAGAGATGAGAGCACTCATATAATACTTACCTTACAGAAATATCAAAGCAAATTGTTTTTAAAAAGAAAAATTATTTTCTAATTATTTTGGAAAAAAATTTAAACTCTATGTTCTCCTCTTTTAACTTCCCATTGCTCAGAGATAGTTAACCAACTTTTGTTCAGGGAAATCATTTAGGTAGAATACTCTTCATATCATACCTTGTTCATCCCATGGATAATAGAAGTATATAAAACCATCATTTAAAAAATACTTTCACCCAATATAGAAGAACAGGGATCAAATTTATTCTCTTAATTGAAACCAGCAAACTAAAGAGACAAAATTGTATAAAATAATGAGTTTTAAGATATTAGGTTTCAAGTGACAAAGTATAGTCATCCCTGAAAGATGAGAATCAACGTGATCTTTCTAATTGCCTTAGCTTACTGCCTGTAGAAAGTTTCCAGGCCATGGTATAGGGTGGTGAAACCTAGATTGAGTCTGATGGGTTCCCTGAGTTGAGGAGACGGATCTGTGAGTTTGGAAGATGAAGGCTTCTTCCTTCACAGGAGAGAGTACAAGAGACAAGAGAATTCACAGGAGAGAGTATAAGAGTAGATAATTGCATAGAGAGAGAAACTTACACATCTGTGTAATGTTCCTCTTCAGTACTCAGCAGAATACTAATCAGCACATGTGTGTGAAGAAACTATCTGAGACCAGGAACAAACATTAAAAACTATTAGAGGGATGATTGCATCACTGCACTCTAGCCTGAGTGATGGAGCAAGACCCTGTTTCTAAAACAAATGAACAAATAAACAATTAGAAGGAAGAGGTTTTATTACTCTCATAGGGCTGGGGATAGTGCTTATTTCTATTAGCCAGACAAGAAAAACACATGATTCATAGGACATTGGATAGAATACTCAGGAAAGTCTTGCCTCAGCAGAGAGAAATAATTAGCCTTAGGGTAAGAACTACTTCATACTCACCTGAAAAAATTATAAAAGAAAGACTTAAATGAATCAAATTATTTTTAAGTAACTTAACTGCAGCCTAGAACAAAACTCAAGAATATTTGCAGGGATACAGAAATCTAGCAACCAACAATGTAAATTTTACATAATGTCTAGCATCCAATTATAGATTGCCAGGCATGCAAAAAAGCAAGAGGTTTTACAATTAAAGTGAGAAGGGAAAGGTTTTATGAGAACTGCTTGAACAATTACATGCCAACAAATTGGAAAACCTAGAAGAAATGGGTAAATTTTTCTAAACATACAACTTGTCAAGACTGAATCATGAAGAAATAAAATATCCGAACAGACCTTTACTTAGTAAGGAGATTGAAGCAGTAAGCAAACACCTCCCAACCTAGAAAAGCCCAGGACCAGATGGCTTCACTGGAGAACCCTATGAGACATTTGAAGAAGAGTTGACACCAATCTTCCTCAAGCTCTTCCAAAGAATTGAAGAGGAAGAAACTTCCAAACTCATTTTATGAGGGCAGCATTATCCTGATAGCCAAACCAGACAAAGACATAACAAGAAAAGTAAACTATAAACTAATAAATCTTTGATGAATATTGATGGAAAAATCCTCAGCAGAATACTGGCAAACTGATTGAATAACACATTAAAAAATTATATACCACAACCAAGTGGGATATATGTCTGGAATGAAAGGATGTTTCAAAATATGAAAATCAATTAATATTGTACATCATAGTAACAGAATGAAGGGAAAAAAACCCAACATGATCATCTCAACTGATGCAGAAAAACTACTTGACAAAATTCAATACCCTCTCATGATAAATATACTCAACAAACTAGAAATAGAAGGAAACTACATCAATATAGTAAAATCTGTATATAAAAAGTTCACAGCTAACATCAAAATCAATGGAGAAAGACTGAACGTTTTTCTTCGAAGATCTCGAACAAGACAAAGAGGTCCACTTTCACCACTGCTATTCACCATAGTACTGGAAGTCCTAGCCAGAGCAATTAGACAAGAAAAAGAAATAAAAGGCATCCAAAGTAAATGATTTTAACAAAGTTGCAGAATATAAAATCAACACACAAAATAAGCAACATTTCTATATATTAACAATGACCAGTTCAAAAAAGAAAACGTTACTGTAACATCGAAGAGGATAAAATAACTAGCAATAAAATTAACCAAGGAAGTGAAAGAGTTATACACTAAAAAACCATCAAACATTGCTAAAAGAAATAAAAGAAGGCACAAATGAAGAGAAAGACATCCTGTGCTTGCAGATTGGAAACTTAATGTTAGAATATCCATACTGCCCAAAGTAATCTACAGATTAAATGCAATTTTTATCAAAATGCAAGTGACTTTCAGAAATTAAAAAAAATTGAAATTCATATAGAATCTCAAGGGACTCTGAATAATCAAAACAATCTTGAAAACAAGCTAAATTGGAGACCTCAGTCCTCCTTTCAAAACATATGATGAAGCAGCAGTAGTCAGGTTTACTGTGGCACTGGCATAAAGACAGATATATAAACCAGTGGAACAGAATGTGGATCTGAGAAATGAACTCTGGTGTATACTACCTAATGGTCTTCCACAAGGGTGCCAGTCCACACAGTGAAGGAAAAGGACAGTCTCTTCCACAAATGATGGAGGAAAAGTGGATAGTTACAGGCAAAAGAATGAAGTTTGAGCTTTATCTTACATCACAGACAAAAATTAACTCAAAATGAGTAAAGACTTAGACATAGGACCTAAAACTATAAAACCCCTAGAAGAAAGCATAAATGACATTGAACTTGGCAATGATTCATGGGATATAACATAAAAAAGCAAAAAGGTAAACAAAAACAGGCAAATGGGACTACATCAAACTTCTGTCCATAAAAGGAAACAGCAGGTTAAAAAATCAACCTATAAAATAGAAAAAGATATTTGTAAGTCATGTCTTACAAGAGGTTAATATCTAGAATATATTAAAAATTTCTATAATTCCAACAATACCAAAAACAAATAGCCTGATTTAAAGATGGACAAATAACTTAATAGACAATTATCAGAAGAAGACATAACAAGGGCCAAAGAGCATGTGAAAAGATGCTTAACATCAGCCATCAAATACAAATCAAAACCACAATGAGATATCATCTTATACCCATCAGTGTGGCCACTATCAAAAGACTAGACAAGCTTGAATAAGGATACAGAGAAATTGAAGCCCTTTGCACTGGTGGTAAAAATGTAAAATAATTCAGCTGTTTTAAAAAATAGTATAAAGCTTCCCCTAAAATTAAAAATGAATGATTATATGATCCAGCAATCCCACTTCTGGTATATATCTAAAATAATTCAAAGCATTATCTTATAGGAATACTTGCACACTCATGTTCTTTGTAGCATTACTCACTATAGTCAAGAGGTGGAAGTGTTCCAAATGTCAACGGACAGATGAATGAATAAAGAAAATACAGTATATACATACAATGGAATATGACGTAGCCTTTAAAAGAAGGAAACCCTGTCACTTCTTACACTATGGATGAACACTGAGGACATCATGCTAAGCGAAGTCAGTCAGTCACAAAAGGAAAAATACCGTATAATTTCACTCATATGAAGCATCTGAAGCAGTCAAAATCAGAAACAATGTAGAAAGGTGGTTGCCAATGGCTGCATGAGGGGAGGGAGGAGAGGGAATTAATGTTTAATGGGTATAAAGTTTCATTTTTAGAGATTTGTTGCACAACAATGTGAATATACTTATCACTACTAAACGACTTTAAAATGATTATGACAGTAAATTTAATGTACTTTTTTTTAACTGCAAAAGAAAATAAAGGTAAAAGTATAATGTCTAAAAAATATCCATTTCATTTTGAGGACATAAAGACAAATTAAACAATGTAAAAGAAATGAAATGATTACCCAGGTTTGAAATGAAAAGATTGCTATAATAGAAATGTAGGCAAAACAATTGTTAGATGAATACTAAGGAAACAAAAACATTGTACGCGAATTCCTTTCTAGTCTTTTGATGTCATGTAGTTCCACTATGGTCTGTGCGTCCTTTTGTGCTCTAAACTATAGTTTGGGATCCTCAATGGACCACTGTGGTGGGACATACAATTCTCTGGCAAGTTGTACCAAAAAATAATTCAAAGCTTGATTTTATGAGTTTCAACATTTTGACCTGATTTACATTGCTTTTGTCAGGCTGGGTGTGACCTATAGTATGGACATGCCAGATCTTAAAACCAGGACCTTTTCTTAATTTGTGGAAAATATAACCAAAATGCAGACACAGGGAGAAGCAATTCAAGGAATGTGAATCAGCAGTACAGGTGTGCAAAATTAGGTCTCCATACTTTCCTGACTTTTCCTTTGATTTTCTGATGTTAAACACCATCCTGGTGGGAATGGAGAAATGAAGCACAAGTCAGTATGTCTTGGAGACCAATCCTTTTCTGCCGCCAGTGGGTCATTTCTCACTGTAAGCTGTAATTCCTCCGCTCACCGATTTCTTATCTGTGTGGTGTGAGTTGTAGTAATATAATTATTACAAAAGAAACATTGATCATGTGCCTCCTAGGCATGTTTCTTTTACAAGACATTATCTTAACCAGGAGGTTGATACTGTACTCATCCTTGGTGCACAGATGAGGAAATTAAGGATCAAGGATTATTATCCTGATGCAGCTTACCCAAGGTCATGCAGCTGGTGGGTGGTGGAACCTGTGTAGACACTGAACCTGGGCTCCCAAGCTCTGACATTGCCTGCTTAAACCATTTCTCTGTACAGTTCTAATGCAGAGATCTAAAGCTGGGAAGTAAGTGAGAGCTCACTAAGCACAAGGCATCAATAGTCGTCATACATTATATTGCAATAACCCTTTGGTCATGATTCTCCTATTTGATTCTCCTATTTGGTTATAAAACAAGTAAACCAAAGGTCAGCATCATTGAGTCATTTAATCAAAACAACGGTGGAAGCTGAATTTGTATCAAAGCCTCTCTGCTTACCGTGTCTCAAGCACTCTGTTTCACTTGTCTATGCAACTCTCTACCCCTCTGCAGCCATCAGACAGAGACAGGTTTTGCAGTGACTTGAAATGCTCAGGTCTTCTATTGAGTGCCAGCCTCCAACTCGTTCTATTACTGCAGCTCATTGATATGGAAAAATCTGCCAGTATTGGTTACTATAATAATGTATACTTTGTCCCAAAGAAGTTATTATTGTTATGAAATGTTTTTCGTTTTTGATACGTATACTTATCTATTTAAAATGCATTCCCTAATTTGTTTTATGAGAACAATTAAATATAATATTTTAACAACGAGACAACTTTTTTCTTCTGGAGAGCTCAAAACTGTCCCATAGACAAAGTGATATTTCCTTCAAAGGACTGATATAATTATTTAATTAGATAACAAAAGGCAAAAAGTATGTGTTCAATAAAATTTAATCCCCTTCAATAATTAGTTAATATAAACTGTCAATTTATATCTGCTTTTCCTTAGCATATGATTGAAAAAATAAAATCAAGAATGCACGTCTAGGAACACAGAATAAACACTCAAGCCATGACCTTTATTTTATTTTATTTATTTATTTATTGAGACGAAGTCTCACTCTGTTGCCCAGGCTGGAGTGCAGTGGTGCAATCTCAGTTCACTGCAACCTCCACCTTCCGGTTTCAAGTGAATTCTCCTGCCTGAGCCTCCAGAGTAGTTGGGATTACAGGTACCTGCTACCACACTCTGGTAATTTTTGTATTTTTAGTAGAGATGGGGTCTCACCATGTTGGCCAGGCTGATCTCGCACTCCTGACCTCAAGTGATCCCCCCACCTTGGCCTGCCAAAGTTTGCTTTGTTTTCCTAGGGCCTAAGTTTTTTGCTGCCACTGATAAGGGTCATAAAGGGAAGTATACCCTGATTTAGGAGCAATAAGTCATGTAAAGAACAGTAAAACTGGATTCCAAAAAAACAAACAAACAAAAAAAGTTCAGTCTTCAGCATTAACTTGCTAACTCTATGACCTCTTTGAATCATTTATATTCCCTGTTCTTGTTTTCTCTTGTAAAATAGGAAAAGAAAAAATATCCATTCTGCTTTGTTTGCAGGCATGAGCTAAATAAGTATGTTTAGTTTTTATGGGTATTTCCGTCATTTCCCCACTCTTTCATCATTCCATAAGAAAATGTTGTTAAAGGCTTATGTGTCTTTCAATTTTGTAATTACCAAGAGGTGCTTGAGAACTGCAGGATTTCCATTTCTATAAAATCTAGCACATTATCAGTAAAACCTCTTGACATTTATTTTAAATAGATTATCTATCTGCTATGAACCATGTGACATGCTTCTTGTTATGTATTAGTAACTCCATTATTTAGACATTTTAAAATTCCATTCAAGAAATAGTTGTATCCATGGACCAGCCGTTCAAAGAGCAAATTTTCTTTAGTCATCGATCTTCCGAATTCAACTTTACTCCTCTCTCCTTTAAGCCACTTGAATTACATTGTCACATTGCTCAGTGTTGGCGTGAATGTGTATGTGTGTGTGTGTATGTGTGTAAGGGGGGGGGTCCCTTTCTTCAGTATTCCGTCATTTGCTACTTTGGGCCTTTTTGGAGATGTTATTAAAAATTTTGATTATAGAATGCTACTGCATAGTCACAGCATGATTCATCCATCAAAATAAATCTAGTCAAAGTGTTTCATTTGTGGATTTGTACACCTGAAGGATTAAAATAAGAAATGTTAATTTCTTGCCGACTATTACTAGATAATTTTAAATATCTGCCAAGCAGGAATGTCTGTTCCCATGTGAGGAATTTCCGTAATAAAATCCTGGCACCCTCGCTGAAGAGTATAGTTGTATAGAAACAGAGAAAAACAACAGCAAGTTATTTTCCCTGAGGATGGTTTTAGCTACAATTTCCCAATGCTGCTTAGTTATTTCTGTCTTATTTTATGCTTTTGTTTTGAAACATAATGCAATTTCACCTGGTTGCACTCCCGGATAATCAGGAATAGCTCTCAGTATGTTGTCTGGCTCTGCCAAATGCAGGATCTCCAGAAAATCAGAAGGCTCCACCGCCTGGTCCCTTCCCCCACCCACACCTCCAGCTGGGAGAAAAGGGTTAAGGATTATTGGAAAATAGAGGAGAAGGGAGGGAGCCCCAAGGAGGCCCACGAGCGGGAGGCCGCACCTCCGGGAGCAGCGGAGCTCCGAGCGCTGTTGTGTGTTTGGAAGGAAGGATACTGCTGCCAATTTCTGGGACCGCTGCTGTGAGGAGTGGGCGTGGCCTCGGCGGTGTGGATGCTTGTTAGGAAAGATGCTGAGTGCTTTTCAGTGAGGAGTCAGGGCGGTGTGTGTGTGTGAGAGAGAGAGAAGAGAGAGAGAGAAGGGGAGAGAGAGACGGAGAGCGAGAGAAGAGAGGGAGCAGGGAAGGAGAAAAAACGGAGGGAGGTGAGGAGGAAGGGAGGGAGACTGACAGACACCTAGGGGGGCTGAAGACCCAGGCAGAGCTGGGAGAGCGACTGAGAACAGGACTGGAGCGCTCCGAGAGCCTCTCAAGATCTTTTGAGGGAGCCCAACAAATGTGAACATGGGATCTGTCACGGGAGCTGTCCTCAAGATGCTACTTTTGTTATCTACTCAAAATTGGAACAGAGTCGAAGCTGAGAATTCCTGTAAGTATACCGCAAATGATTTAAAACTTGTAGGGGGGCTCTCTGCAAAACTTTGATTCTGTTGTTTTGATGATGATGATTTGCAGCTGGGATTGCTGCAAAGCATATTGCTGTAAACGAAGCATCACTTAAAAATCTTGCCAATGCGACCGGTTAACACTTGTCTCTCCTCTTGGTCTGGTCAGAATAGGCAAAATGTCATTTCTCTTTTTGTCTTCTCTCAGAATCTTACCCTCTGGTCTTTGAATATTCATTGAGAATACCCAAGTTCTAGTAAAACGTGAAATTAGCATCTTATCTGGGGAATAGCCTGTGAATGTCTTCATTTCTTCCTTTTTAAAGAACTACTGAATTTTATTGGAATTATGTCTAACTTACATTATGCTGCATTGGCTTAGATTTCTGAAGTTTGCAATTGGGCAGACCAGTAGCTAGCTGCATCTTTAAAATGATGCAGGCTAATAACTGAAATGTACTGCAGACTTCAGGAGCACCAGCACTGGCAGAGGCAAATCTCAGTATTAAAAGCTGTGCCCTCGCTGCTATGAGAATAAGACTTAGCACTTTCCTGAAAGAGGGGCCTCTTTCTATATTTTGCTTAAAGGAAAACTGGTCAGGTGGTGATCTTTCAAAAGTAGGATTCTTTCGTGGTTGAATGTTGAACTCCATAAATTTGTAATTGAATGTTCTGATGAAATAGAACCAATTCAGGGAAGATTGAAACCTTATTTATAGTTTAGATATCATCCAGAATAATTTTGCAGACTCCCTTCGTCCACTCTTTATTAGAGATAGAAAAAGTTTTAAAAGTTATCTTTGGCTTAAATTTTCTAAATGAAAGATTTTTCCCCTCCTGATGAATGATAAGCTTGGCAAATACAACTTTTTATTTTTATTTTTTGGATTTTAAAGGAAAATCTCATTTGCTTTTCAAGAAAGGGCTATGAGGCCTGTCCAGGAATTTATGTTGCTGCTGTATCATCAGGTTTAGATTTGGGGAACAGAAGCAGTCATCAGGCATCTGCTGTGGCATATCACTTGACTACACTAAAGAGCTCTGATGTGGGAAAAACATTACAAACTCATGGGCACAAATCAAATGTCAGCTCATGGCACCTGGCTCCTGTGATTTCGTGTTTCCGTTCAGAATGAGCTCATTTAATGTCACAGGGTATCCATCACTCTGAAAGAAGGGAACTTCACTGCAGGTGCTGCACATCAGATTTGACTTTAGTGTGAATGTTGTGATAATCCCATGAATCGTAAAATGTGTATTATTTCACCTAATCAAAACCTTGGAATCTTATAACGGTAGCATTTGACAAACATTGCGACATACATGCAAACAACAAGAAGACAGACACCCACACACAAATGAAAGTTCTGTAGAAAAGGCATAAGTAATTCATCTTCTAACCATTAAAGTACAACTAAAAAGAAATGCACTAGAGGTCACTCTTACAATGTAAAGCACATCACCCCAAGCATTCTTCCCTCAAGGAAAGCAGAGCTTAAATCTGGCCTGTACTCAGTTCAGTCTTTCCACTAGACTGCCTGTAGTTGGGTTTATAATATATTAATCTAATTAATTGGGCTGCTGGTTGTTTGTATTTGTTTGTTTTCTTGAAGCTGAATAAAAAGTGTAGGATGTACATCAACATTAAATAGCTTTCTTTTGCAATATATCTTCTTAGAAAAGGTGTTTAAAAAGATCTGAGGAGAGTTTAATATTTATGACTGCTTGGCTCTGGTTGGATCCTTCACTGACACTTAAAATTTCTGTGCTGGTTCTATATTCTTTCAGCTTTGGTGTGTTTAGGAAGTAATCTAATGCTCTTTTAAACATCTGATGAACTTGCAAAACCTATACAATTTCTCATTATAAGAAACATTTAAAGTTGGAGTTCTTGGTTACCATACATGTGGCATTGACTGTTGACTTCAAGTGTCAAAAATAAAATGAAATGAAATGACCTTCTATAATTAAAGTTGCACTTAGTAATTTCTTGTGAATATTTTGACAGTATGATTTGCAGCAGTATGTGTAAAAGAAAATATTTCATTTCTCAATTTTTATTTCATTTTTCAATATTTAAGAAGTATTTTCTTTTTGGAAAAAGTAAGGTCCACTTGTACCAAGCCATGGTGTAAAGCCCTTCATATGTTTCATCTTTTTTGAAAGAACAGGTATATGTATGTTTTCCAGCATGATTGGGAATATAGTGTAAGGACAAGCAACTGTCAACTAGCATATGTATTTTTAAAGTATTAAAATAACTCCAGTAGTTCTTCTGGACAAGACTATATTAACAAAAAGTGAATCAGTCTTGACTATCAATAGTAATGTCAGAACGAACTGAATATAAATGAATAAAATTAAAGGCCTGTCTCTCAAGTGACTACCAAGACCTTTCCCCTTTATTTACAGCTGATGAATCAGGAGCAAATCTGTCATCTATAGAGTCAGCCCAAGGTTGCCAATTTGAAAGCTTTCATGGGACAGAACTCTGCCAACCAGTACAGCTCAGGGATTAGGTGCACTTTAATTTGAATGTTAATTGATCCAATTAATCAGTAGGGAAACTTTACATTAGAAGGATTCTGTTCAAAGACAAACATATATATTCACATATATGTATATGTGCCCATTTTTATATAGGTATATGTGTATATAAATATCTATAAACTGCTAGACTCATGTGCTTGCATATTTTTGGTGGCACTGTTAAGTTCTTATCTGTCTAAAGATAAAATATGTTCAATGAACCATATTCTCTACCTACTTGTACCCTGTCTGACATTTCAAAAGCAGTGAACTATCCATAACTTTTTTTCCTTTGTTCTCATCAAGATGAGCTTTTTGAATTATATTGAAGTGTCCCTTTCATCAAAGTTTAGAGATGGATGTAGAAGGGCGATACTCTTTGAGAAGCTGCCCTGGCTGTTCTTGGTTTCTTTGCTTGCTACTAAGAGACATGCACTAAGAATGAAATATTTCTCTATTTTTTAATTGTTCTTATAAATCCAGTTTTTGAACATTAAGACGTGGTTGAGGAAGGGGCCAGCTTACCAGAAAAGAAGGAATGGGTGCAGTAGTAAGACTGATACGAGTTTCCTTTTATTTTTACTCTTGCAGATCATGTGAGAGAGGCTCTCTAGCTGATGATATACTGAACCCTGCTCTTGAGAATAATTAATGCTCACCAATGACTTAACTAGAAGTTAACATCTCACTGTGTTCTTTGTTTTCTCTGATGGAAATAAAGGCCATATCTAATATCTACCCTAAGAGAGCCACTGAAGAATAGATGAAGGCAAGTTGCCTGAGTAGATAATCACTCTTGTGGGCGCTGGGAAACAGCTGGACAGATTCTCACATTGTTAAAACTCCACCTTGTAATTCTTTCTAGAAGCTCCTTTCTTTCCCTCCCCCTCCCCAATATTTATTTATATAGCAAAAAATAACTAGAATGCAATAGTAAAGTACAGATAAAATATAATTCTATGATGCAATGGGTAAATGGCTAGCCCTTATAAAATCAACATGTACTTTGACTCACTTTTCTAATAGCAATGGTAGTTTATTTTCGTCTATTCAGTTCATTTTCCCCACTTCTTATTACATGCATCTCAACAATCTCTGATAATGGCAGTCTCTACCTCTGGAGATAACATAACCCATGGGCCAACGTGAGGATCAAACATAACTTTCACATAATACCTGGTACTTAGTCTATGCAATAAAGATTATAGTCTTCTAAAATTAATTTTGGAATTTATATCATATATAAACAATTTCTGTATTGGAGCTAATCAGTATATCAAGATTAAATTGACTTTTGTTAAAGAAAATAGATTAATAGAATGGCGTAACATCTATTTTAAGATAATAAAATATTTAACTCAGGTTAGTAAACTCTGGCCCATAGGCTAAATCTGACCTACTGCCTGTTTCTGTAAGATCCATGGGCTAAGAATGGTTCTTCCATTTTTAGCTGAAAAAAATTAAAAGAAGAATTCTTCCTGGCAAAAATAATTATATGAAATTCAAATTTTAGTCCTCCACTTATTAGTAAACCTGTATGACAAAAATTTCTACTCAAATATTAGTATTATATTTTGAATTTTATCAATTAAATTTTATTGGGATTGTTTACCTTCTTGTAATATAACTACTTACATAGCATTATTTACTCTCTGGCACTTTATATAAAAAGTTAGTTGACCCTGATTTAAATAACATACAGTAAAATGATAAGGCATGGAAAGTGTATAAATTACACTTCTATGATAAAATTTATTATTAATTATTTAGCATACAAATATATACTTGTAGAGTTGTGGTACTGAATGCAATGCAATTGCTGCCAGGAACTGTGACAGAGGATGTCTTCAAATAATGTCTTCCTTATATGTTTCTTCCTAAAGCCTTTATTGTTAAAAAAAATCTTGATATTTCAGTGGGTATAAATTATTTGTAATTATGTCTAAAATTCCCACAGTTATATCTCAAGTAATCTTGTTAGTATAATATGTTCAGTGAAGTATGTAAGTAGTATAAGTTCAATGAACTATATTGGTAATTGCAACTTAAATATTTTGAACAAAAATTCTATTATTTTACATTTTCATGAATATAAAATATTCCACTCTACTTTAATCAGAAACTTACATTTAGAATCAACATCAGACGAGGAAAGTGTTTTTGATAGAAGAGTATTTTTGCTCCTGTGACTTTTAAAGTAGCAGCTTTCTAAAAATTCGGAAATTGGCCAACTTTCCAGAATCAACTGAAAAATAGATTTTCATTTAAGCACTGCCCACTAAGAGCTCATGATATTTAAGCAAGTGCTTTTCACTTACCCATGTCAATATAATAAGTTTCTGTGTAAATGACTTGTATATTTGAAGTTGTATTTACTTTAGATTTCCATGAACTGATCTTTGGCTCCATTTTATTTACACTACACTCTTTGCTACAGTTTTTTAAAAAATTAAGTTAAAAATATGATGGAGCATCATATTTAAAAACTCATTTTCACTGACATTACTATTTCTTTGTAGCAATCTTTTTCAAAACAAATGACCACTTGTGAAAATAGTTTATTTTTTCATAATATTGTTTTTGATGGTTCAGCTTTAAATGTAGATTTCTAAGTCTCATCAAAAGACCAATTTTCAAAAAAAAAAGAAACCCAAAATACTAAGATAGTCTCAAGGAACTTAACTATAATGTGACATTCTGAGTGTCAAAGGGATTGTGATGAGATTCGTGATCATCCACTGTAAATAGACAACGATTAGGGATAATGACATTGGCATTATATGGCTTTGATTTTTTTTTTTAACAATAGAATATCAGCTCTGCTCTACAAATACCCATTTTTCTCAATTTAATACTGTGTTTAGAATTTAAATCTCTTCTACCTCAGATTAATCAATATTGAGGCCTTAATATTGTTCACTAATGAATCATATGACCTTTAGGTTGCCAATTAGTCCTAGATTGTTTAAGAAATCATTCTATTGTAAAGACGTATCCACAATCTATGTTCATTACAGCACTCTTCACAATTGCAAAGACATGGAATCAACCTAAATGCCCATCAGTGATAGAATGGATAGAGAAAATGTGGTACATATACACCATGTAATACTATGTAGTCATAAAACATAATGAGATCACATCCTTTGTAGTGCCATGGATGGTGCTGGAGGCCATTATAATTTAGCAAACTAATAAGGCAACAGAAAACCAAATACCGCATGTTCTCACTTATAAGCGGGAGCTAAATGATGAGAACACTTGAACACATGGAGGGGAACAACACACACTGGTGCCTTTTGGAGGATGGAGGGTGGGAGGAGAGAGAGGATCAGGAACAAGAACTAATGGGTACTAGGCTTACTACCTGGGTGATGAAATAATCTATACAACAATCCCCCCTGACACAAGTTTACCTATATAACAAACCTGCACTTGTACCTCTGAACTTAAAATAAAAGTTAAACAAACAAAAGAAGTCCTTCACTATCCTTTTCAAAATATTTTCTTTTTGTTCTCACTGACTGAAAGTTTACAGAATGATCTAGCTAGTGAAAACAGTAGGCAGAGTAAGAAAAATGTATCCAACATTGTTATGTGCATGTCCAGATTGGTAGTTGAAATTTTTTGTGAAATATTAAATCATGCAGACTTTGACTTGATCTCTTCAATGCTCTAGTGTTTAAATTATTGTTTATAGCTTATTTTTCATTTCATTGATGCAATAATTTTGACCTCAACTTTATTATTTATCTATAATCATCGAAATAATAGTTTTCAAGTTAACTAGTATGATACGGAAGGGTTGACCCACCACAAATATGTGCTTAAATAGATGTTTCCTATATTGTTGCTATAATGTTCCTGTGTTGTTGGTGGTGGTGGTATGCAAATTCTTTTCTTTTCTTTTCTTTTTCTTTCTTTTTTTTTTTTGTGATGGAGGCTCACTCTGTCATGAAGGCTGGAGTGCAGTGGCACAATCTTGGCTCATTGCAACCTCTGCCTCCCAGGTTCAAGCGATTCTCTTGCCTCAGCCTCTTGAGTAGCTGGGATTACAGGTATATGCCACCACACCCAGCTAATTTTTGTATTTTTGGTAGAGACGGGGTTTCACTGTGTTGGTCATGCTGATCTTGAACTCCTGACCTCATGATCTGCCTGCCTTGGCCTCCCAAAATGCTGGAATTATAGGCGTGAGCCACCATGCCCGGCCACAAACTCTTATAAAATGTATGGATGATTGTTTTCATGGATATTTCAGTTAGGAATATTTAGGAATACTCTTTAACAGATTTTTAAGAACAGGTCTTGAGTTGTAGCATCAGATGCTAATATCAGTTTGATTTTGATCACTTTAAAAAGAAAAATCTCAGAATGAGAAAGAAATGACCCAAATTGCATGCAGACAAAAATTATGGAGTTTTGAAGACCCAGTAATTAACTGAAAACACTAAAGTGAAATAATTTACCCTTAAGATTAACATTGGAATCGAAAGGCTTTGGGATTTTAAAAACAGGGTTTAAACTCTTGAGAAATAATAGTTTACCCATAATTTTAAGTTACAACAAATTGTATTTCTAAATAACACAAATATTCGTTGACTATTCAATTGTCTTCTTATATTTTGGGGGAAATTGTTGATATCTATGAGTTTAACATTTAAATTTCTTCCATGAGCTCTTAAGCTATAATTGTCTGTGTATTTCAACTAGATTTACATGATTGTGTGTATATGTATGCATTTATTTGACTTTTGAAACTGGCTTTCCTTGGTTTTAATCTATGATTTTTAGGCTCTCCAAAATGCTGATTACTTTAGAGGTCTGATGGCTCTGTGTTTAGATAAAGACTCATCTGATATATCATTGCAGAAATAAAGATACTTGTGTTTCTTAGTTGACTTTTGGAGGACAAAGTGTTTTTTCAAAATGTCTTTTGTCAGGGTCTTCACATACATAGTACTTGAAACTACAGAACTGTGTAATAATAAAGAATATACATGCAAAACCCATTATAAGTTATCATTATTGCTTCAGTTTGCTCATGGAACATTGGTATTTGGAAGAGGAAGCGGATTTGCTTAGTTTTTTCCCCTCCTTCCAATGAATTTTCATTATGGTTCATGGAATAGTGGTACTCTAGTAATAAAATTGGGAAAATAGCATAACAGGAGGTAAAACTGAGCCTGTTTATGTTACAGTTAATGAGTCATTCCAATGTAATAATTGGAAAAGTGAGTGAAGCCTGAAAACATTTGACATTTTAAGTAGTTCAAAATTAGTAACTATAAAATTTTTTAATGCCATAAGTATTTAATAGAGCAATGATGAAATTTATCTCCAAGGTTTTTAAATCACAAAGGAAAAAAACGGTGTGATATTATCAGTTGGCCTATAGCTCTAATTACTTTTTTTATTAAGTACCTCTCATTACTTGGCAGTGCTCTAGAATAAGATATTATGGGCTTCTAAATCGTAAAAGACATATTTGTTTCTGTAACCATTTTTTTTTCCGCTGGCAATTATGATACTTACAAATAGGGTCATAGGTTGATATTACTTTAAAAGCAGCATGTACATATATAAATTCACCTGCCTTCCTAAATTACATTTATTGTATACTTTTTAGAAAAATTATAATCTGTAATTTCATTAATTGACTTACTCTGCAGTTATAACCTACTGAAGTATTTTTTTAAATGTCCTTTGAATAAGGACATGGATAAACTCTCCTAGCAATTGGTTTTAAGCCTTAGAGTTGAGAGTTGCTGGATGACCTTGAACAGACATTTGATTCCCTTGGTTCACAACAGAGATCCCAACATTTTCCCCTCAATGTAAACCAATTGCCTTTGCTATACCAGGCCCAATAGAGGGATTTCTTGAAAAAATTGAGAAAGTTAAATTTCTGAGCTAATAATTTTGCTCTAAAAGAGTACATATGTATTTGTATCTTTAAGACTTGTCTTCAGTTTTCAAAGATGCTATGTATTTGTATTTCAAAATATGCTGGTCAGCAGGTGACTGACCGAGGACAAAAAGGGAACTAGAGTAAAAGTGGTCTTTAAGGGAAATGAGTTGCTGAGATAGAATTCTCTCTCTCTCTCTCTCTCTCTCTCTCTCTCTCTCTCTGTGTGTGTGTGTGTGTGTATCTGTGTGTGTGAAGATAACTATGGGTGGGAATTGGAAAACAGATCATATTGGTAGGGGAAATAGAAAGCATTGCTCCTAGGTGGCACATTTTGAATTAAATAGTGATGGGATGTAGAATACCATTGTTTCTTATTTGCTGTCCATACCAGACTAGTCTCCAGTATGCTTTTAAACCAGTATGTGGGATTAAAAATTAACAAGAGGTCTTCTTGGATCTAGTTTAAATTCACTCAGAGAAGGAATATTACCCTTTAGTGATCCCAAAGATCTTTATTTTCTAGGACCTGGTGTAAAGACCTCAGGATCCCCAATAGTTAATTCAACTTCTCCTCCTACACTGGGTGCTAGTCTTTCTGAACCTAACAATGAAGCAGAATATGGTGGGAAAGATTTTGGCTTAAACACCGCTGGATAAATTGAAGCATAATTTAACTCTCGAAGACAATGCAGTAAAGTGCTATGGGTGGCAAGAAAAGGGCATTATAAACAAAGTTTAACATTTTTTAACATTATTCACTTTTATTTCTCAATTTTGGCTGATTTTAAACAAAAAGAATTTATCTCCAAGGCAGAAAGCTGCAAGAATGCTTAGTGATCCTCATAATTAAGGATTTATAATACATATTTACATTTGCCATGTTTTAGATGTTTAGGACTTAATTAAAAGAACATTGCTAAAATAAAAGCAATTCTATCTCAATTGGTGATGAGGGAATTCTGTGCAAGATTATAAAGCTGCTCAATTAGGCCCTTTTGTTCCATAGTGTGTATGATTTCTGTGCTTATTTGAACTATTGTACTTTAGCATGGCAACTGTATCACAATCCTGTTAAAAAAAAATTCATGTGCACATACAGCTTCATAACACTACCTCTTAAGTATCATAAGATATGTAACCTTTTTTAAACAAATATACAAAAATTAGAAATAATTTGAGGAAAGAATTTGGTACATTTAAGAAAGCAAAGAGCAAACACTGTCATAACATTTAGTTTCTTAAACTAGTAGCATCCTTTATCACAAAGTGAAACATGATGAAAACAAAACATTTCATAGTCAAATATATACTGGAGGAATGGAAAAAGTAGGCTGATAAAAATATGTAGAATTTTAGCTACTAAAAATAAAATTGTGATCACTGTAATTTGCTATGCTTAGCACGTAAAACTGAGCCGGATTCATTTTTTAACCTGTTCTCTTTGTAAATGACCACATTGGTTTCTTGGAAGCCTCTCTATGTACTTGCCTATGGAATGGTTTCTTTATATTTATGTATAATTGTAACATGAACCAGATTAGCATGAAAGTATGCAGGTAGTACCATTAATCACTGAAACATTCTCTAGAGAAGATGCCAGGAAGTTCTCTGTTTCTCTGAGTTAGCAAAATCTAGCCTCCTGTGATCATTTTCCTCTTTCATTTTCCTGGATGTGAGAATGATCTGGCTGCGACATCTGTCACGTTAGTGATGGCCAGGGTTGATTTGGCTGAGATGGCTGGCAAGGCAGCTGTTCCCTCTTCCTTCCTCACTGCTCCCTGTGACCCCGATTCACTCCATTTCACATCATACAATATTTTACCTACTACACATATTATTGTAGTTTTATGTAAGCCTGATATAATGTTCTATTTCACCAAAGGTATGGATTTTAAGAAAAGGCAAATTTTGCCTTGCAGCTATATTTCATTGTTAGGCAAATGCAACATTAAGTTCAGACTTAAGAGCACAGCAAACCAATGTCTTCCTTCTCTGTATTTGCTGATCTTTCTACTTTTGTCTGTTTTTACTGCTTGATATAGCTTGGCTCTGTGTTCCCCACCCAAATCTCACCTTGAATTATAATAATCCTGACATGTCAAGAACAGGGCTAGGTGGAGATAATTGAACATGGGGGCAGTTGCCCCCATACTTTTCTTATGATAGTGAATGAGTTCTCACAAGATATGATGGTTTTTTTTTTAATTTATTTTTTTATTTTTGAAAGAAAGAAAAAGAGAGGAAAGAAAGTGAGAAAAGGCTTTCCATTTCACTTGACTCTCTTCTCTCACCTGCCGCCACGTAAGACGTGACTGTTTGGCCTTCTGCCATGATTTTAAGTTTCCTAAGGCCGCCCTAGCCATGCTGAACTATGAGTCAATTAAACCTCTTTTCTTCATAAATTACTCAGTCTAAAGGTAAGTCTTCATAGCAGCATGAGTGCAAACTTATACACTGCTTTTTCTTTCTCAATCCTGGTGTTCCCAGTGTCCTCTACCCTTCATCTCTTGGCCTTTGCATCTACTGTCCTCTTTGTGTGGATTACCCTCAAATACTTCACTTAAAGCTGCTTGGAAAATGTCTACCGAAAACAAGCCTCCTGTCCTTTTCCCATGGAGTCTCACCACCTCAACCTTAATCCATTCTCTAGCAGAAATTTCACAGGACTTCAAATGTTTGCTTATTTCTGCCCTGATCATAGACTATCAAAATGGATTTTTTAAAAGTTTACTTTACAAAACTGAAAGTTTTGAAAGACAAAAGTATTATGTTAATCACTTTGATATCTGCAACATCTAGCACAGGGCCTGGAATAAAAAGGATATTCATAAATGGGAAAAGAATATGTTGATAGATGATAATTTGTATTTTTTTTTCAGCTGAAACACCAAAAACAGAGAAGATGAACAGAATCAGGCTAGACAAATTAGAAAATTGTGTGTTATTTTGGTGATTAAATAAGTCCTTTTTATTTAGGATCCCATTCATTTTTGCTCTCATTTTAAAACTTTGACTTTATATTGATCTCTATTCCATTTCATTTCATTAGGTTGAGTACTTATTCTAGCCTGTCAAAATCTATTATGGTGCCTATTCTCCTGGTCAACCTATTCTTATTATTTCTCACTATCTTTATTTTCCTTTCCCCCTCACCTTTTTTATTTATAGCAAATATAATTTGATAGACCACTACATCAAATTATTTTGGATTGAGGATTCTCAATGGACAGGCAAACCATTATGGTGCCCATTCTCCTGGTAAACCTATTATTATTTCCTACTATCTCTCTTTGCCTTTCCCCTTTGCTTTTTTTAAAATTTATAGCAAATATAACTTGCTAGGCCACTATATCAAATTATTTTGGATTGAGGACTCTCAATGGACAGGCAAACAAAAAATACATCATGGGTATAAAATAAAGTTGGAGTAGCATCTGCTGCTTCCATTCCTTCCTCATGTCTGCCGATGTCTGTAGTACCTGCCTGATCATCTCTTGCAATCTGAAAGTAGCACTGCAAAGTACTCTCCACGTTATGAGAAGAAGTTTTCAATTGCATCCAGTTTGGACTTCAACTCTTCTGTGTTGTTTTTTATTTTCCATTTTCTCTTTAAAGACTTGTCATTCACATGAGGTAGAAGAAAAATGAAATTCATTCTTTTTTTAAAATTGTCATTGTTAACTTTTTCAAAAGAGTGTACCACAGCCTCCTGTGCTTACAAGTATATATAAGATGTTTCTTTTCATTGCCTTTAGCATTTTTTTTTTAACCGGAACTAATGAATTCCACATTTTTATTTTCCTCTTTTTTTTTGAGATGGAATCTCTCTCTGTTGTCCAGGCTGGAGTGCAGTGGCACAATCTCACCTCATTACAACCTCTGCCTCCTGGGTTCAAGCAATTCTCCTTGCCTCAGCCTCCCATGTAGTGATTACAGGCACCTACCACCATGCCTGGCCGACTTTTGTATTTTTAGTAGAAATGGGGTTTCACCATGTTGGCCAGGCTGATCTTGAATTCCTGGACTCTAGTGATCCACCCACCTCTTCCTCCCAAAGTCCTGGGATCACAGGTGTGAACCACCACGCCTGTCCTTATTTTCTTTTCTTAATTACAAATATGTTCCTTTTATTATTTTCTGGTAAAATCTATCACTTGTTTTTAGATTCCACTCACATTTCTTCCTCTTCATGGTACATATTTGTCATTTTTATTGCCAGGAGTTTATAATTCATAACTTTTCATGCATGTTGACATATGTTATCATTAATAATGACAAATATTCCTTTTGCAATGGGCTCTGTGGACTCCAAGATGATACAGGGCTATGAGACAAGTGTTATGACTATTTTACAAACTAGGAAACAAACTTAGAAGATGCTTCCAAAACTACTGACTAAGGAAGAATAAAGCTGAGACTTAGACCCAAGTTCAATGACTCCAAAATCCATTGTTTTTTGAAATGGAATGTGTCCATCTTCTCTCTGGATTTGTGAAATCACGTCCCCTGAGTATCAAAACCATATATGCTCATTCTCAAGGTTCTTGCTCTGGCATGATAGTAAATTCTAAGAACCCACATATTCTCATTATTTCCTCTTTTTTTCCAAGGGTCTGTCACTTTTATCTTAACAACAAGCCCCTTTTGATTAGTCAGAGTAAAGTGGCAGGCACTCGCTCAACTAGTTAACTAACCTTTTCTCCTCTAAGCATACACTATCCTGCTTGCTTCTTGGCACCCAAAGACCTATCCACTTCCTCTAAATTCCTTAAGTCAACAATTTCAAGAACAGGGTAAGTGGTTGAAACAGCCTGAATCACAAAGAAAAGCCAACTCCTTTCGGCAAGATTGCAGCACTACCTGACCAAGGCATTCTACCAGTTCTGTTTTTTTTTTTTTTTTCCTGCATAAAAGCCTCACTGCTTCTCCATGTTCAGAGACACACTCCCTTTGGTGCCATATTAGTCTTCTATGGCTGCCATAACCAAATACCACGAATGAGTGACTTGAACAATGTACATTTATTTTGTCACAGTTCTGGAGACTGGAAGTCCATCAAAATGCCATCTAGGTTGGTTTTTGGTGAGGTGTCTCCTCCTGGTTTGCAGATGGCTACCTTCTTTCTGTGTCTCATGTGGACTTTCCTTTGTGCACATGGGAGAGAGACAGAGAGATCTCTCGTGTCTCTTCCTCTTCTTATAAGGATGCCAGTCTTACTGGGTTAGGACCTCACACTTACAACCTCATTTAAACATAATTGCCTCCAAGTATGTCCCTCTTTCTAAATAAAGTCACATTGGGGATTAGGGATTTGACATATTAATTGTGGAGGGGGGACATGATTCAGTCCATAGCAAGTGCTCTCACTGTTGCAACTGTCTAAATTACATGCCTTTTTTTAGTATTGGGGAGCAATTTATGAAAGTTCAACAGTAGATACGTTGCTTTTACAGATTAAAACTTAACAGCTGAGTGGAGTCATCCTGCATTTGAATCCTGGTTCAATGCATTACTGAGATCACTGGCGTGGCATGCTCATCCATCAGCTACCACTGCCTGGTGGCCACAGAGGTACCACTGCCTATCCTTTCTTTTTCTCTTTGCTTTTATCTGCACCTGGTGTTCTCTAGCTGCCTCTACTACCTACGAGTTTCTGATCTCTCAACATTTCCATAGCAATTATCACAAGTATTATTTTATCCCGTTCCAAAGTACTTTCTTCTGCATATTACCCAGCTCCAGTTGTGCTGTGATTTTGCTCTGTACGTTTCTCATATCCCCTCCTCAAAAGTTGATTGTTCAGTTTGTTTTATCTGGCACTTTCCCACTTCCTAATCAGTAAATCTCAGTGCACACAGCTCCCCCTTCTTCAAACAAATAAAACATAAATGAAACAAACAATAATCGTTCTAAGTCTTTAAAAGTCAGTTTAAAATTTATCATCTAATTTTAAATTTGTAGAATGCCCTCCACGTATTGGGAACTGGGACAGATGCTTGCCATACATTATTTCAGTCAATCTCAGCACAGCATCTGTTCATGCCTAGCGTTTTCTCATACTCATGTTTTCCCATCCTCTCTAGTGCATTTCTCTTGTGGCTAAGTAGCCTTTGGATTTATCTTTTCAAAGGATTCACTGTAGCCCATCAAGTGGATATACTCTTATTTAAACATTCCTCTATTTTGAACCCATTGGTTGTCTATTGACTTATTTTTTGAATTCTCATAGTCTATCAGCATCTGCTTGTAGTAGTATATGGCTCCCTTAAGATTCTTGTAATTCTCTAAGGTAACAGTATCTTAGCCATTCACAAATGTCAATGTCATGAACGGTTCAATGTCATCCCACTTTGGCTTGCAAAAGTCCACATTTCTTTTGGAAGGAGAAACTTAAGGTTACCACTGTCTCCTTGCACCCCTCCCCTTCCTGCTCAAGAATTTATGGCACTCAAAGATAATTCTGTGTCTCTTCAAGCAGTATCATTTGTTCAAACATGAATCTGTAGCGGTGGGTAGAGACTGTCACGTATGACAGATCTCAGAAGCGTATCTGTCACCCTCCAGGAAACCCCTTCACTCATCAATTGGTCTTGTCAGCTATAGACACAGCTGTCTCTCCAGCCCTCAGCAGCATCACCAATCTTCCCTACATGTGTTCCTCTCTGGAGCTCGGTGCCTGTGGCCTGTGATGGGCTGCTGAGAATGCAGGTTTTTGTTTGTAACCATCAGCCTAGTGTCTTCTCCAGAGGCATGATTTACTATTTAGGAGTAGACCTCCTAAGTGCTATATCATTCCTCCCTCAGTACTAATTTTGATTTCCTTCTAGCATCATAGAGTTTTCTGTCTTCTTTTCAAAAATATTTTTTCTGTCTTTTTGAGAAAAAAATGCCATTGTGAGAAAACAGACTAGTGTTTCCCAGTACTTCTATTTCTTCCTTATCAGGGAAAGCAACCTGTATTTAATGAACGTCAAAATGAAAAAACACTTCAGATTTAGAATTTTGAATGAGAGCTCTGTTTCCATTGCTAAACCAGAACCAATAAGAGTTAAGCCAGTCTCCTGGAGAGTGAATATGATTCTGTGTAATATCAAATATACCTTTGAATAGTTGCTACTTATTAATTCCAACCACTTTCCAAAAAAGAAAAATATCAGGGACTTTCAGGGCATGTTGTACCTCACTCATTTTTTTTCTTTTTTGAGATGGAGTCTTGCTCTGTTGCCCAGGCTGGAGTGCAGTGGTGCAATCTTGGCTCACTACAACCTCTACCTCCCGGATTCAAGCGATTCTCCTGACTCAGCCTCCTGAGTGGCTGGGACTACAGATGTGCACAACCACACCTGGCTAAATTTTTGTATTTTTAGTAGAGATGGGGTTTCATCGTGTTAGCCAGATGGTCTCGATCTCCTGACCTCATGATCCATCCACCTCGGCCTCCCAAAGTGCTGAGATTACAGACGTGAACCACCGTGCCTGGCTTGTGCCTCACTCTGTCTTTGACTGTTAACCCCTATACATCTGTCTAGCTCAGTTCCCTTTATATTTATGCCTAAAGCTCTTAATATTTCTTTTTCACTGCTCACAAGCACCTTTAAGTATTTATTCTATCAAACAAAGCAATGTGATAGCCATTTTAATAATATTTTCTTTGTTATAACAATATTTATGAGCTGTTTTCTAGTTTTCTTCCTATCTACCCATCTTTTTACTTGTGTGTGTTTTACACTAGTAACAAAATATTAAGGGAAAGTGAGGGGGAATTAATTAATTTGTTCTGAAGTGGATTTCCTCTTAATTTGTATAATAGGTTTGTTAGGTGGATTTGAGTGACTCTGCACTTAAGACATCACTTTACAAAGCATCTCTTCATAGTTATATATCTGTTTGCTTAGAACTGGCTGGATATTGTTGAAAATAAAAGAATTTAATCACATTTCATATGCTAGGCCAAATATCAGGTGAAATAGTACAAGCAAATGGCTGATCTTAGAGTTAGAAATCATTGCATCTTTTAGAACAAGCCACTTTTTTTTTTTAATTCAGGGATATAATTGATGCCCATGACAGAATGTAACATTTTTAGTGGTGTGGTTTGAACTGAGAAATGTAGTTAACCTTTCTCTTTATGTTCTACAGTCATTTCCTAAGCCATCCATTCTTCTTAAAACAAGAGATGCAAACAGAAGTCCCTATCTGTCTATTTGCCATTTCAGGGTACTTCTTATTTCTAAGTGGACTCCCAGTATGATGTACAGAAAATAAATTATCAGAGAGTGAGTTAAAAACCCTCCATCCATTCACTTCTTAAATAGCTACCTATGAGTTTCTCCTTCTAGTCGGCGTGGTGGAGTAAGATGATAAATATGTCATAATCTTTGCTATTTAGGGACCCACAAGCAAATGGAGAAGATAAAGAGTAACTCTAATAAAAGGCAGAATGTAATCCATACTATACTTTGATATGGTTTCCTGATCTAATACCATTTTGACTTATTTGGTAACCTGTGTGTTTCCTCTCATTTCTCTTAAAAATCAACAAATAACCAGTATCATCACTAGAGTCGATATCAGATGGGTTTTTGTATTTTTCACCTACTTATGAAGTGATAGTTAAAAAGTTTATCCCCAAGAATTACACTAGCAAAATATGTTTCATGCTAAATGTACTAATAGCATGCTTTGGGACTGTGGTTATTTTTCAGTTGACACTGATGATTCAGTGAATTATATCTAAGAAAGAAAGAAATTAAGTATATTAAAAATTCTTAGTAAAATATTTTTTACATTCCCTGGACGGTTTTGGTTTCATACACCTACTCTTCTCTGTGTTGGGCTGTTGTTCATTCGGTCTATTAAAGTGTTCTGAACCATAGTAATTTCTGAGACTTCTTGGGGTTTCACCTTACTCTGCTCATTTCATTCATTTATTCACTCAACAAATATTTAGTAAGCCTCCACAGTGTGGTACCTATCATTACACATGTCTTCAGCGTCAGTTGTTTTGAAATGTTATAATGGTTTTAATCATTAAATTCTTGCTCGCAATGGAAAACAGAAGTTTTCACTCTCAGACACACAAGGCTTTTGTGATGACATTTTATGCTGAAGGTTTTGCTTTTTCTTTAAAACAAAGTGTATTTTTTTAAAAAGGTGCTTATAGGGGGCCAGTGTTATTACAGGCGATGTGCTCAGAGCCTGTACTCTTAGAGCTCACCCTGGGCTTAACACTCAGCTTTGCCACTTCCTGGTCCTGCAGAAAAACAGCACAGTGTGGTAAGTGCAATGAGAGAGAGGCATACAAAGTATTTGAAGTGGTTATAGGAGGAACATCAGGTGTGAGCAGTGGGAGTCAGTGAAAGGTATTTACTGAAGGATGAATAGGACAGCCAGATGAGGAAAGAAGAAGGAAACATGCGCATCAGAGCAAGGTCCACAAAAGCACAGAGTATTTGAATGCACCCTAAGTAGTGCAGGAGGACTAAAAATGATTAGAAGTGGCCAGGTCATGAGGAGTCCTGTAGGTAAAGCTAAGGACTAAGGATCTTATCCAGAATCTTGAGGGGTCATTTTAATATTGTAAATGTTATGCATGCACATGTGTGTGTGACATAGATTAGATTTGCTTTTTATAAACTTAAAACTCTCAGGAGGGTGAAGGATGGGAATGATAATAAAAAAAAAAAAAAGAAAGAAAATGGAGTCTAACTTGGGGCCATAGGGACTAGATATTAAGCTGGTGAATTAACTCCTGTAAAAAGTAATAACAGCTACAGAAGAATGCAGACAGTGACAATGCTAATAAAGAACAGCCAAAAACAGACCTGTTCCACATGAGCATGTGGGACTGACAGCACATCGTGGCTGACAGAAAGTAGAGACACGTGAGAGCGAGGAGTGGCCAATTCAAGTTGGTGGCTTTTGGTTTTTATTCTTTATAGTAAATGTACTTATACCTTCCAAAAAATGTACTATGCTTTTAGTATGTGGCTGCTTTTCTTTTGAATAAGAAATTTTAAGTGTGTTCATTTAAGAAAATTCTCTCCCTAAACTTTTCTACAAAGAATCATGTTTAAAAACTGTTTTGAGATTGTGTGTGATTTGTATAGTGCAATATATGAGGAATATGCCATGGTAATTTATTGAGTAAGATCTTTCTGAAATAAGGCCGATAAAAATGCTTTCTAGCATTATATATTGTTGCATTTTAATGAAATATCTTGCTTTTGGCAAGAATAAGAATTTATCCTGAATTGAAGGTTTCACAGATGATTCTTTCACAACACAGGGCACTATAATGTTTTCCTGCCCTCCAATCAAATATCTACTTCCAACCCACCCATTTGGCTTACATAGTAAAGACTAAATACATTTGCCTTATGACAGAAGGCTGAATTCCTATAGTTGAGTTATTTCAGTGCTTTGGGAAAGATACATTTAGGGCTTATGTATTTCTCACTGGATGTGTAAAAAGAGACTGGCAAAATGATAAAATGAAAAAGCAAGTTTAAAATTTTACAATGCATTGCTCAAGTTATATCCAATTTAATTAAACAAACATTTACCAAGTGCCTGCCATATTGAAGTATGTTCTAGAAAACAGGCATATAAAGATATATAGATGCTGATCTCAAAATGAATGAGAGGGAAAGGGAGGGGAGAGAAGAGGAGAGGAGAGGAGAGGAGAGAAGAGGAGAGGAGAGGAGAGGAGAAAGATAATGGTACAGTTAATCATGACTGTACAAATTGTACTGCTTTTGGAAATTCCACATCAATTTGAATCCATTTTTTTTTTTTTTTTTTTTTTGCTGTATCTATGGACTCAGCAGCCAAAGGCAAATGCTATTGATTTATTGACCATATTTGATACCCCAAGCTTTGGAGAAGAGCTGAAGTAATTGCCCCTCCAGAGAGATTTAATTCTCCAGTGTGCTCTGTAGCATTACTCAATCTTATGAGATTTAAAAATTCGTGGCAGGAGACATTTGAGGCTTCCAGTTGCTCTCTGTGGGCAACTGTTACATTTTAAAAATATGCCCCTGGACATATCCAGTCATGAAGAAAACCCAGAAGGTTTTCGCTCAACAAAGTTATAAAGAAGTAACCTTTACTAATTTATAAGGGAACTCAAAAGACTTAAAAAACATAAGAGGGAAATCTCTTTTCCAAAAAGTGTTTTTAGCACTTTGAAGATCAGAATGGCAAGTACAACAAAACCAACAACTGGTCTTTAGAAAGCTATTTTAATTGATGACATTATTTTGCTAACTCTTCTGGGCCATTTAGATTTCATCCTTTGTAAAACACTATTATTCAATTTAATTTTGCCTAAAACCAGCAAACATATTTTAAAAATCCTATTGGCTAGGAATTTGGATCCTACTGATATGAATTCCCCACATCACAAAGTACTTGAGGTGCTGAAGGAACTAAAATAAAATATAACTATTTATATTTCTTATTCAATCATAATAATGTATTTAATTTATGATGTTGCAGCCCTAAAGAATGAAAAGGAGCTGTTTTTTCCAAACGTGTGTACTCTGAGTTGTGTTACAGTGAAAAATTAAATTCTTAGTACTGAGGAATAACATAATAATTTTATTTGATTTACTTGATTTTGCTTGATTATAATCTATCACTGAAATTTCCCCTGGGCTCATTGAAATATATGTTCTTAAGCTATGATATAATCTGTTATCTTTTAAATTTGTCAACATTTATACAAAAAGAAGGCCAGAAGTTTATAATAGATAGACACACAATCTTTCACTTGGCTACTGGTTACATGCAAATCCTTCAGCATGCTGTTTTCAGAATACTTTATCTAAGAATTTCAGATAACGTGCTCTTTTTAATTTTGTTTGGCATCTGCAAGATTAAAAAAATGTCTGTTAAAAACTTTTACTTTTTCATTATTCATACAATAAGACCTGATAAACCAGATATTAAACGAGAATCAGAAACAGTCTCTGCTTCTCTGTTTCCTCATCTGCTCTTTATGTCAAACATCTTATCTTTTTCTGATCACCCATGATCAGAAACCTGAAGAGACACCTCTGTTTTTCTGCTGTCCTCACCCATGTCTTCACATAGTCCCAAATTACTGGGGCTGCTTTGTTAGTGTCCCTACATCTTCCCCATCCCTTTTGTTCTATCGCCACAGCCTTTCACATCTGAGCACAAATTTTTAATGTTTTATTTTAATTACTGTGCAAGAGTCTTACACAGGGTGCCATAAAGACAAGGAGGACACTTATGCCCGATGAGGTCAGCCAGTAGGTCTTCATCTGGAGGCCATTCCAAGCTGATACTCTCAGTGAACCCGAATAGAACTGTGTGTTTAATCAAAATGTAATAGTCAAGTTTAATTAAAATGTAATAATCAAAATGTAATTGTCCTGGAGCAGCCACATGAAGGGTTGATTGGGTGGGAGAAAGTAGAATTGAAGATGAGTTTAGAATGAACACTCTAGGTTTTATGAATGGCAATTAGATTCTTTGGATTACCCCATTCACGTGTATGTGCACATGTGTGTGCATGTATGTGTGCATGTATGTGAGGTAGGATGGCTGTCCTAAGAAGCAGCCAGAGCCTCAGTTCCAAGGTCCACCCAAGTGGAAGAATTCATTAGAATCTGAAATTAAAGCAGAAAGCCAACAAGTGGAGTGAACACACCCTAAAAGTACTGGGGTGGCAGCAGCCATATAGAGCTCTCCAAGGGCTCAGTTGCCTGCAGGGATGCTGGTCAAAGGAACTGCAGATTCTCTCCCAAATCACGATCTTATCAATGGGCACGTTTCCTGAGACCTTCAGTTTCTTCTTTTTTTTTTTTTTAAGCCATGGAGTGGTGTAAAACTATATGTGGGTGGTAGACATTTAATACCAATAGTGAATTGTGTAGAGGCAGGTGGGGCAGAAATGATGTTAAGTGTGGTATGTGCTAGATCAATTCCTCTTTATTGATTGTGATTTGATATTCTCTAGAACCTGGTAGGGGCCTCTAACTTCATTCGTTACGATGTCTTATCTTCAACAAGGTAAGGCAGCTTTTTGTAGGTGACATCTGTAATATCACTGATGCATTATTAAAGGAATCTCATTTTTAAAGAGAAAATGTTCCATTGTTTATAAGCAGGAATCTTGCCTATCCCACATCATGTCCTCAAATACTTGCTGAAATAACTAGTTCAAGCAATAATATGGGAACGCCGTGCTGTTGGACACAGGGAGGGAAACATCACACACTGGGGCCTGTTGGGGGTGGGGGGCTAGGGAAGGAATAGCATTAGGAGGAAAACTAATGTAGATTGCAGGTTGACAGGTGCAGGAAACCACCATGGAACATGTATACCAATATAGCAAACTTGCATGTTCTGCACATGTATCCCAGAACTTAAAGTATAATTAAAAAATTAATTAAAGGCAAAGATTATGAATGGCAAATCAATAAGCCCAAAGTCATCAGCAAGAAATTAAAATTATCCGATCTTCAATTTCTCATGTAGAAAATAAAGATAATATCTTTGTCACAAGGTTGTAGTAAAGATGTAACATGGCTGAGATATAGCATGCAATACACATAACCATTATTAACATTTTTCTCTTGAGGGCTCCAGTTAAAACATTGGCACATCGGCAAGCGTCAGTTTATTCTATTCATGTCTTCATTGCTAAACATGAAATCGATTTGCAGTACATTAGACATTATGACATATGTCAGGGAAGTACCTGGGTATTAAGGAAGGGGTATCTTTTATAAAAGGGTGCCTAGGGGTGAACAAGTAAATACTTGGTCAGTTCAATAGTATTTTATAGGAACCAACATGGAAATTATAACTTACAGACACGCAAACAAAGAACAACTATACCATAGTCTTTCTAATTCCAGGAAATTTTGGGTGAGAGTAGTGTATAAAAAATTAACACAAAAAAAGAGCGTTTTTGAATGAGAGTGTTGATCTTTGTCTTTTACTATGAGAGCAATCAGTTTTTAAACAGCTGTCTTGAAAGACAAAATGACAAATGGTGGCTACTTGTAATGCTATCATCATATTAACAGCTCCAAGTGTTATTTTCAACTAATGATTTTAAGTTCTAAAATCCAAAAACGAAAATTCAAACATTATTTTTTTGTAATTGTGTTTGAGGTCAAAAGGGTTCACGGTGGGATATTCAAAAGAATTGAACTGAAACAGGTGTTTACTATTTTAAAATAATTTATGATCTAAGTCAAAGTATAGTACATAACATCTAAGATAGTTTTAACAATTAATATAGTGGTATTTGCAAACAATATGTGAACTCATGCATACTGAAAGACCTGGAAGTACAAGAGTTACCAGTACGTGGTTTAGTCATGAAGAGATGTTATCAGGACTTTGGGAGGGTTACAATTGTTACTGGCCTGGTCCAGGTCTGTTCCGCTTGCATGCAGTAAATCAATCACTGTGACAAAGGTTTTGCAAAAGAGAAAAGATTTATTGGCAAGGTCTCCAAGGGAGGAGGTGGGAGAACAGCTTTCAAATCGACCTCCCTGAAGATGAGGCTTAGGGATGTTTATGGGTTAAGGAAGTGGCATGATTTAAGGCATGGGGAAGGTGATTGGCGGTGGGGAAAAATGAAGTGACAGGTTTGTTTTGCGCAGGAATAGTCAGAGTTCATGGCATTTCACAGGACATATGTACAGAAAATGGTGGTGTCAGCATGATCTGAGGGTGGAGTTTTGGCTCTCTGACATCAAAAAGCCACCTCTCGGGCACTTGACCGGGCCCAGTTGAAAAGCCAGTGGTTGCCACTGGGTTGAACTGAACAGCAGGGGGCCCAAGCGACCATTACCATGGTGATGTAGGAATACTATAAAGTAGCCAGGGAAGGTTAAATTTCAGCTTCAGTGGCGAGGCCTTCAGCTACCATGGCCTTCAGCTTCATAGAAAAAGGAAAAACAAAAAGTGACAAAAAGCAAGCAGGGCAAGCAGATCTGATAAAATTAACCCCTCACTTCACAGTAGTTTTGAAAAGAGATGAAGGACCTAGAAATATTAAGGATTAATCCTATGATATCATCTGAGGCTCGGGGTTCTCTCCAAGCTCACATTAATTAGCAGAATTCCCTTGGAGCTGAGGCTCCATTTATCGGCTTGCTGTTAATCAAGTGACATTCTCTGGTCCTAGAGGCTGTCCCCTGTTTCTTGACAGGCAACCCTTTCTATAACATGGTGATTTTCTCCTTCCAGGCCTGTAAAATAAGTTCCACTCATGCTTCTTATCTCTTTGACTTTTTTTTTTTTTTTTAAGACAGAGTCTTACTGTCTTGCCCAGGCTGGCGTGCAGTAGCACCATCTCGGCTCACTGAGACCTCTGCCTCCTTGGTTCAAGCAATTCTCCTGCCTTAGCCTCCCGAGTAACCGGGTCTACAGGTTTGAACCATAGCATCCAGCTAATTTTTTTTTTTGTACTTTTAGTAGAGATGGGGTTTCGCCATGTTGGTCAGGATGGTCTTGATTTCTTGACCTTCTTGATCTCATGATCTGCCCCACTCAGCCTCTCAAAGTGCTGGGATTACAGGAATGAGTCACTGTGCCCGGCTTTCTCTTTGACTTTTTGTATCTCTGACCTGTGGACCTTTTGAAAGTGTCTCCTGGTTAGGTCAGCCATTCAGTATAATACCCCTTTTAGGTAACTAAATTAAGGACCCCAATTAATTAATTACCTGTGCAAGATTAGTTTTGCTATATAACATAACAAGCACAAGACTAATATCTCATCATATTAACAAATTCTGCCTGTACTCAAGGAGAGGGGAGGAGATTACACTAGGCCTATACAAGGGGCTAAAATCTTGGAGACCATTTTAGAATTCTATCCACTGCGGGAATCATACACCTGACTATCTCTCTAGCAGGGAGGGCTCTATGTCACGATGCTGCATGTGTTTAGGGAGATCAGGAGCTGGGAACATTTGAGTATCCTTGTAATAATGATGGGTCCTGGGTAGGGGGTGCAGCCTTGTTGGAAAGGTAAAGATTCCAGAGCTCAGGACAGATATCAATTCTTCTGCACTGAGCCAATGCACACCTACTGTGCCAGCTTTTAGCTAAGTTTCCAAAACACTGGAAATGAACCTCTGAGACCAGCCAAGCTTGTTCCTTGCTTGATTATGAAATCAAACACAATAATCTTAGCTAATGAAATGGAAATATCCTCCATCTAATCTCATGTTATTGCTCAGAGAAGCTTATTGTTTCTAGTTGGCTTGATTTTTTTTTCCCTTAGTGAGAAATAGCTATTTATTAAACTAGCTTTATGGACTCCCCTATTAAAATGCATTTATCTGCAGGAAAATTCTTTGTCACTAGGAAACATTTCAGCCTTCATCTTTAAGTGTGATACTTTGAGATACAAATAACAACTCTTAAAATAATTTAGTAATAAAATGGAGCATTTGTTCAGTGAGGTTGAAATATCATCTAATATGACTAGAATAAGAATTGAATTGAGGTTTACTCAATTTTCCCTCCAGGAATCAAAGTCGAAACCATGGTAATTTCAGGTTGAAAATATCAGTAATGAAAGTAGCACATACTTAGGAGGACATTGTTGCTGTAACTTCATAGACAAGAGGTTTAGTCGGCACAGTGTGAATTCCTAACTACATCATCAAAGCTGTCCAAATAAAGAGATGCTCATGTTCTCTGAATTTTTTTCTATGTTTCTAAATAAACTGTGGCTGTTTGACTTCTGCATCATGTGCAGTTTAAAATTCTGTTTTTCTGGAGAAAATGAAACAAATGACTGAAGCTTAAGAGGTGTGAAGAAAACTATGACCTTTTGGAACATTAAAAATTGCTTCATAATGGGAAAACAATGCATCATAAAGACAATTTTATTTCTTTTTAGGTAATTCTGTAAAACCCCCCTTTTTTGTTAGAGGGAAGGATAACCCTGTGGTTAGGTATGTTGAATCCTGACCTCTCTCTTTCTCCTTCTTAAGGAATAATTCTTACAAGATTTTGTAACAGATATCTAGTCAATTTTATTCAGTTCCAACTTTGGAATTTATAATAAACACTTAAAGCAGCAGTCATAAACACTTACATAGTACTTTTTATACACCAGGTCCTGGGTACTCTTTATCTGCTGACTCATTTAATTTCAGAAGTCTCTGTTTTGTTTAGTATATACCATCATTATCACCAATTAGAGATAGGAAAGGCAATCTAACTAAAATGCCTAAGATCACGTAGGACTTAGCAGAGGCAGAACTTGAACTCACAGAGGGTGGTTTCAGGAGCTACACTTGTAATCACTACGTTACGCAATATTCTGGCTTCAGTGCAAGGTGACAGGTAACATGGTACTGATCTTCCAGTCACCTTCATCTCAGCAAGCAGAGACCCAGACTACCACAGAAGTGCCATAATAGAAGCTGTTCAAGTTAAGGAAGAATTTCCCAGTAGGAAAATTCTTCCGGTTGGATGGAAGGGTCGAGGGCTCTCCAGAGGTGTCAGAGAAAAGAGGGCACTGTGGCTGAGCCTGAGAAGAACATTTCTCAGCTTTGTGCATTGAAGGGAGGATTGGGATAATCCTCCAAGTGACTTTGAGAGGGATCCAGTTTTGTCCAATTCAAAATAAAATTATACATGTGGACCCCACTGTTAAATGGCTCACTCAAAATATGAGGTCGCATCGCTAAAGCAATATGTGTGTCTATATCAGACTTCAAAACTGCTTTTGAACAATCAATGGGCAATATTTTGAGGCACAAAGTCTGAAAAAATTAATTGTTTGGTTCTGCAATTACAGTTTGGCAACAGTGGTAGGCAGAAACGTGGTTCCCCCAAGGATGTCCATGTCTTAATCCCTAAAATCATACAGTTTGTAACCTTTAAGATAGACGTTTTTACTCAACCAAATTTCTTGGGAATTCATCCAAGTTGTATTGTGTATCAGTAGTCTGTTCATTTTTATTGCTGGGTAGTATTTAGTGATATGTATGTGGCAGTTTGTGTAATCACTCACCTGTTGAAATGAGTATGGACTGCTATGAACATTTGTGTGTAGGTTTTTGTGTGAATATAAGTTTTTAATTTGTTTGTAATAAATGCCTAAGTGCAGTTGCTGGGTCATATGAAAATTGCACATTTAGTTTTATAAGAAATTGCTAATTTGTCTTCCTCTAAATTTGTGAATTGATTTTCATGTATTTAAGAAAAGTGATCATATAGTTATTTCAATTTTCTCTATGTCTGTGACAATTTCCTAGTTTCTCATTTTATATACTTACACTTTCACTGTAAGAATAGGTAGTGGGTTTTTTGGTTATAATTTTTTATCTTTTTTGTTTTGAAGAACAAGATCTTAGATTAATTGATTTTGTTGTTATAGTATTTTCTAATTGATTAGCTGCCATTTTTTACTAATTCCTTCCATTGCTTTCCTGATGTTTATTTCATTGTTTTTTTTTTCTAAATTAAGTGCTAAGTTATTTATTTTCTTTCCATATCTAAGGCTTTTGAATTTAAGGCTCTAAATTTTTCATCCTTAATTTAGCATTATTACTGAGAACTGGGGCCGACCTGACAATGGGAAGTGGGTTTACTTGGCTTAGTAGTGGGGAAGGAACTGAGGGTGTCCAGAGCCTGGCAGTCCAGCCAGACCCACCATTCTTTTTTTTGTTTGTTTTAATTTGACTTTTATTTAAATACAGGGGGTACATGTATAGGTTTGCTACATGGGTATATTGTACCCAGGTAGTGAGCATAGCATCCAACAGGTAGTTTTTCAACCCATGATCCCCTCCCTTCCTACCCACTCAAGTAGTCTGCAGTGTCAATTGTTCCCATGTTTATGTCCATGTATGTTCAATGTTTAGCTCCCACTTATAAGTGAGAGCATGTGATAATTGGCTTTCTCTTCCTGCATTAATTTATTTAATGAGCTTCATCTGTGTTGCTATGAAGGACGTGATTTTATTATTTTTATGGCTGCATAGTATTCCATGGTGTATATGTGTCACAGTTTCTTTATCTAGTCCACCGTTGGTGGGCACCTCTTTGCTGTTGTGAATAGAGTGTTGATGAACATATGAGTGTATGTGTCTTTTTGTTATAAAGGTCTATTCTCCTTTGCTTATATACCCAGTAATGAGATTGCTGGATCAAATAGTAGCTCTGTTTTAAGTTCTTTGAGAAATATCTAAACTGCTTTCCACAGTGGCTGAACCCATCCTTCTTAATAAGGTTATAGGCTTTCATTTTGAAGCAATTAGTTGGCTTTGATCTTTTTCTGAGGATCTGTCTTTTCTCATTGTTTTCCACTGTGTATCAACATGGGCCCTTAACGTCCACTGTCAAATATACCCTTTCCTGACCCCCCAGTCTCTACAAGAACAAACCAAATTCCCAAGTTAATGCAATAAAACATGATGGGCTCCTACATTCTGAAACTGTGAATATTTAATTGGACTGGTTATAGAAAGCAAAATGTTGGAAGCATAAAGTGAAAAATCTAAGTGGTTCTCAAGTCAAAGGATTTGAACGTGAGATGTCAGAGGCAGGAGTTAAGATTATTCGCCTACCTCCAGTGGCAGGTACAATACTTGATATGAAGATTTTGTTTCCTCAATTCTAAATCAATTTATCACACTAACTAGTTTTCAAGGTGGTGCATTAAAGACAAGCATATGAAGAATCTCTGATGAGAACACACTTTTCTTTGCTTAATGGTATTGGGAAGTAAAAGAAGAAAGGGGATGGATTATTTTGAGTACCTACTCTGTACTTTTAGAACGTTATATATGGTATACCATGAAGTTCTGCAGTTCTGTTGTGAAGTGGCTATTTTTATCTGCACTTTATAGATAGAGGTACATCAAGTTGAAGCGGTATGTATCAGACCCTGGGAGGTACCAGAGCAAAAATTTGAGGACTGGCCTCTCTGGATCCAGAGCCCATATTTTCACAATGCTTAAATAGATCACTAACAAAGAGACAAATGTTTGATTACAGTAGATGGTTAAGCACACAGTCAGAGCCTAACAATAACAAAAATACTGCATTAAATAATACAAAAAGCATGAGCAAAATTAAAGATGAGCATAAAATCAGAAAAAACATCTAAGACAAATATGTTTTGCCAACAATGTATATAATATTGTAGTTAATTTAAATTATGTTTCTAAGTGGAAAAACAGAGGATAATGACAGACAGTTTGCAGGTATTGAGAATGGATAACAACATATGGAAAACATTGTTTGACTGCATTAATCAAAGCAACCATATGAATATACAAGTTACAATTTGTTCACCTAGTAAATCAGCAAAGCTAGCTGAGGTATGTGTGATGAAATGGAGACTAAATTGATATTATCATTGTGGGAAAAATGGAAATATGTTTCAGCATCTTTGGATATATTTTTAAAAATTAACTTTTGATTTTCTAATTCTCCTATCTATTTTAAATGCATATAAATATATACCAAACTCCAGAAACGCTTGCCCCATAAAGATATTCTTTTCACTATTCCTGATAACAAATTAGGTGACATGGTATCACATATGGCCAAATTATCTGTCAATAAAAGTGAGTAATGTGTACAGATTTCTCGACCTCTGATGCTCTCTTTACTTTTTTAAAAAATTATTATATCTTCTACTCCTTCACCTTTGATTGATTTTGTTTGGTGAATTTGTAGGTCTCTTTGTCCTAATATCTGGACTTTAAATAGTTGCTATTAAACCTCTAAAATCAATCAGCCTCTGGCTGTTCTGTCATTAAAAGTTAACTGCCTTCCCATTAATCTATTAATTGTGAAGATTAATTGGAAAAGCTATTCAAACTAAGGCTATAACTTGAAGCATGTAAGCCAGTGTTTGCCTCTAAATGAAAGGTTAGCTCAGTAACATCACAGAGTATTAACAATTATGTATTTAATCTACTCATGGCTCCGAAGAAAATACATAGAAATTTATAGGCTGCTGTCTAAATGAATTACTTGACGACTAGAAAATTATCCCTGTCTTTAGTTTGGCTCTAGAAAAACATACTGATAAATAGTTACTTGTTTTAAATTGCAGCAACATGTTATTTTCTAAAGATTTAACCCACTGACTGACAGAATTAGAAGCTCATGTTTGTGTTATCTCAAATATCTAAAATCTGAATTCTCAAGTAAATGTTAATTTTCATGTCAATGTCAAATTAATACTGAAAGAAGCTAAAGAATTGCATAGTAGTCTATACTCATGGTATTAAATTGGGTTGAAATATTATTTTAGGTAATGATGAGAGGATGAGAGATGAACCCAGGATTGGATCATATTTTGTCACCTATGCTTAGAAAAATAATATTTTATTCAATCCTGGGTGTATTGTCAGTTTTCACTAAATTAATTCTTTTTCTCACTAGAATATGACAGGGTAGCAACTTCCTCCACATACAGTCAGGTGCCATGGCTACTACACAGGGAAAGAGGGGTGGGGTGTGACACCATGAAAGTTCCTTCACTCTTTTGGGCTGTGTTCCTTCACAGTCCTGGGAAACAGTATGGAAAGCAAAGGGATATTATGAAAGGAACAACACTCTCCACTGGATAGAAGTTAATTTGCAACTCTATTTTAGTGGTTTATAAACAAGCATGGTTCTGGCTGTGGGACAGAATCACAGGAGGTTTTACATCTCCCCAAGGTGATGCTACCAGGCAGTCAGGATGAATCACTGAAGGTGTACACTCCAGAGATGCGACAACACTGCAACCTGGAGCTGATCCATAGAATTTTATTTTTATTTTAAATTTTATTTTAGAGACGGGGTCTTGCTCTGTTGTCCAGGCTGGCGTGCAGCGGTTTTATCATAGCTCAGGGCAACCTCAAACTCCTGGGCTCAAGAGATCCTCCTGCCTCAGCTGCCCAAGTAGCTGGCATGGCAGGCTATTTTTTTTTTTTTTTTTTTTTTTTTTTTGGTAGAGATGGGTTTTGACATCTCGCTTAGGCTGATCTTGAACTCCTGGCCTCAAGGGATCTTCCCATCTTGGCCCTGAAAGTGCTGGTATTACAAGCATGAGCTACCACACCTGGCCTAGAATACTTTTTTTTTTTTTTAACCAGGAGGATGCTGCTGCTTTTTAAACATACTTGTGTCTTCTGTGTGCTTAAGATGGACTTTAGTGGCTCTTTTTGGGTGTTGAGTGTAGACTGGACTGCTGCAGCTGTGGGGATGAGATGGCAGAGCTGGTATAGAGATAAATGATGCCCAGCCAAAGGAAATCAAGCAGAAGCTGTTTATTTAGAGTTTGTTGCAGCAAGGTAGTTGGCCACCACCATTTGAGTCTGACAGAGACTCAAAGGCAGAGGAGAGGAAAGCTTTACAGTGGAGTAAAGGGGCAGGCTCAGGTATGCTCTGTTTGGACGCCTTGGCTAGGGGAAGCTGTGGGAAGGCTGACCAGAGTGGGGCATCCTATGTGATTAGAGGTATACATTTGGCTTTCTCTATACTAAGTAAAAGTTTCTAAATATCTCCTAAACATAGTCAGCCAGTTCTAAATAGGAAACAAGGGCAAAAATGGGGGAAGCTGTAAGTTATTAAGTCCTGGCTATTTGGGGCTGATATGATTTGGCTGTGCCCCCATTCAAATCTCAACTTGAATTGTATCTCCCAGAATTCTCACGTGTTGTGGGAGTGACCCAGGTGGAGGTAATTGAATCATGGGGGCAGTCTTTTCCGTGCTATTCTCGTGATAATGAATAAATCTCGTAAGATCTGATAGGTTTATCAGGGGTTTCCATTTTTGCTTCTTCCTCCTTTTCTCTTGCTGCCGCCGTGATTCTGAGGCCTCCCCAGCCACAGGGAACTGTAAGTCCGATTAAACCTCTTTTCCTTCCCAGTCTCGGGTATGCCTTTATCATCAACATGAAAATGGAGTAATTCAGGGGCCGATTGCTGAGGGAGTTATTATTTGGCTTCGTAGACTCGTTGCTTCAGACAGAAATCTGGCTTCCTGGGCTGGTTCCTGTAGAGAGTAAGTTGGCTTCCTGGGCTGGTTGCTACAGGTTCTATTTTTGCAGGTAGACTGGCCATTTTCTATTTATGTATTCCGTCTCTCATTGGGTAGGAAATAGAGGTACAAATTAATCACACTCTGTGTTCCATGATCTCATCTGTAAGAGAGTATCATTAATATATCAACAAGGAGGGGTAAATATTAGTTACTATTTGTGGCAGGATTAAAACTTCGTAGGACAGAGTGCTTTCTAAATGTGTCTTAGTTATTATTAGTTCTGTAAGAATAACTACAATATATTAGGTATATCAGGTACTGGGTTGTGTATCATGCCAGAGCGAGGAAACAAGAGTCCACCTGGAATCCTGAAACAAACCTGAAATTTGTAGCAGTAGCTCAGACTGGGTTTATGTTTAGGCAATAATTATCATTGTCAAAATTTCTGAATGAAATCTTGCCTTATAAACAATTTTTGATATATCCAAACATAATTCCAAAGTTTCTTCAATATGCTGATGATTGTCAATTTTAACTGGATGGAAATGTTAATAATATAATTGGAATAAAATATTTCTTTCAAGGAAATAGATTTCCTGAAGGGAAGGCCATTCCTTAATCCTCAGTCTGTCAATGGACTGTTTGCAGTAAGTCTAAATAAACTTTTCTGATAGAAAGGAGACTCCTATCCTTCCAAAGCTTCCTGTTAAAGGTCCCACCCCTGCCTCTGCTGAATGAGGATTTTTGATGATTTAAATAATGTTTGCTATGTGTTCTATCGATTTTAGTCTAGTCTATTCTCCAGTGCATATTTTTATGGGAAATATGGTTCATTAGCAGGCATGCAACTGATTTTGGCATGTCTTCCAAATAACAGAGAAGATGCCTACTCAGTGGCAACTAAGCTGAATACTGGTGAAAATGAACTTTTTTTTTTTTAGGGAAAGAATTAGGTAAATTTGTTTAATTTATCTAATTCAATTTTTAAATAATTAGTTATTACACTCCCTTTTCCTCAAGTGTCCCTAGAGTTAATAATATCAAATATTATAAGGTATTTGTCAGGATCAAACGAGTTAATGAATGTAAAGCACTGAGAACATAGCACCTAATAATATATACCTATTATCTTAGTGCAGGTAGTATTACACACAGATTATGAAAATTGAATTACTTTTATTAAAAACTGAACAGCTTTTATTTGCTTGTGAGAATTATGTATTAAAGCCCTTTGTAAAATAAAATAAAATTTTATTAATCGAGCTAAAGACCTTGCGTCAATAAAGATGCAGGCTGTATCGAAGGAGACCATTGAGTTTTTCTGTGTGTACAATTTGCCAGACATCTGATTTACCGTTAACTTGTTAAAAACAACGGTAAATTTTTCTCGTGTGTAAAGAGTAAATCGTGACTTTTCTGAGGTATTGAACTGAAAGCCATAGATTTGTGTGTATATGGTGTATGTGTATGAAAATGACTCAATGCATTTTTTCAAATGTGGATATTCTAACAGAATTCATTAAAGCATATTGTAGATGGAATTAGTGTATATACATTTTTTAACAAAAAGACTAAAGCTGTAGTTTTACCATTTCCAACTGATACCAAGGTTAATGTGGAAATCCTAATGTGATTGAGAAAAGTCAAATAAAATGTAATATAATTTTGGATAAGCATTGCGTAATGAGAGTGATGTCCATTTCTTCTTTAACTGAAGAAAACAATGATGAACTCGACATACCCAGCTGCATTTTTAATTGTACAAACTTCCATGAAATGTTTGGTTACTCTATTACTAAATTTCACTAGGGAATGGAGACTTCCAAGGTCTCCTGTGACCCTTCTTACCAAGAATCTTACCTATGGCTCAGCAGTAAAGGGACCAGGATAATATGATAATGTTATATAGCACTTAATTAAAAAAAAATACAATTATGTTTTAAGCTGAAATATCTAAAATATTATTTCTGATTTGAAAAGCCCCCTACTTAAATGCCTGTATACTTATGTTCACTGAATGATCTTTATTTGCAAATAAAAATTAGCTGTAAATTAGAGCTAATCATTGAAATTTGAAGGGAAGCTATTGAGTTCTAGCTGAGAGATTACTCCAGGAGAAGACTAGTTTGCTTAGTTGCTTTACCAGATTCTAGAATAGTGTTTCTCAAGCTTTGCACTATTGACATTTGTGACCAAACCATTATTTGTGGTGGAAGGCTGCCCTGTGCTTTGTCAAATGTTTAACAGCATCCTTGGATTTGACTCGGTAGACTCCAGAAGTATCCTCTCTTAGTTGTGATGAAAAAGTGTCTTCAGATATTGCTAATGTTTTCTGGAAGTGGGAAGCAGTAGGGCAGAATTATCTCTGGTTGAGAGCCTCTGAGCTGGAATGTGGTCCTTAGCTTTGCAAGTCTAGATCCTGCGTTTTATTGGAGCAGTCAGAGAAAACTGGTTTTCTGGAATTAAGCTCAGGACCCTAATGCTTAATCCAGAATTCCAATTTTTTAATATCTAGAGAAAAATAGCATGTTTACTCCAAACTGATTATTACTGTTTGAGGTTCCCCTCCTCTGTTGTCAAGACTGTTGAAGATCAAATGGGATATAAACAAATAGCATGGCAAACCTGGAACTGGAGTGCGCAACTCTTTGAGAGAATTTATTCATGCCATCATGGTGTCTGATGACATTCCTATACTTCAAACCTAAAGAAATAATAATTATAGTCATGGTGTTCTCACATAGCATCTTCTGGACCCCAACTCGCATTGTAAATATCATGGTTCTACCTCAATGAGAAGAGTAAATTAATCAAACTCTGTTCAGTGATCTCATCTGTAAGAGAATAACATTAATATATCAACAAGGAGGGGCAAAGATTAATTACTATGTGTGGCAGGATTATACCTTCCTAGCACAGAGTGCTCTCTAAATGTATTTTAGTTATTATTAGTTCTATAAGAATACCTACAATGTATCATTGTTAAATAAACATACAACAGATTGTAGGGGCAAGTATATGCTCATGGTAAAGAATAATAATGCCATGTAACCACCAAGGCCAACAACCAAAACTTCACCAAATATCACAAGCCCGCTGTGTGTCCTTCCGTTTTCCATATTACATGTCTTTCTCTCACAAATGGAAATAGTACCCCTTCTTTTAATTCCACTCTTTTAAAGCTAAAAGTAGAAAAATGTTCTTAATTTATAGTTGGCAAAAACAAATGAACAATAAATATATGCTCTCTAGAGTGATTGCACCTGAGAGGCACTATATCCAAAACATTGGTCTGAATCTACATAATTGTGAATTGCAATTAAACACCCTTTTCACCACACTTACACCTGTATGCTGAAAATGATTTTAAAAATCTTTAGTTCTAGTAAACACACAAACCCACATATGTGCCCTCCTTCCAAATATGTAATGCATTCACTTGTGTGTGCAAAGATACACACCAGTTTCCACAGCATACTAAAACATTTTTGTTGTTGCTTGTCATTGGGCATAATCAGAATTTCCTTCCCCACTCCATGGGTTGTGTTTTTATGTCTACAGTCCTTATTCTTGAATTACAACTGGATTGGCTGGCATTAGTACTTAAGCTAGTCAATAGACATGCCAGAAATGTCTGTCTGTCTTAATGGGGAAAGAATTTAAGGTGTAGAATAAGAAAAAGTAGACTTTAAATGAAAATGAGACAACCTTGAAAAGTAAAATGCCACCTCAGGCAAGTTCTTGGGAAAGGCATTCAAGAACAAATTAGGTTCAGGCAAAATAAACTTGATAAAATTTCAGGTGAATCTAGATAATTCTTAGATTTATTTATTTTATTTAAATTAAATTGCTTACTATTAAAACATTTGGGACAATAAGCCTGTATAATTTTAAGTTATGGAATGTATATGTTAAAAACTAAATAGGAGAGAAATATCTTTCTGATTAGAGCAAAAATAGGAATAATTTAGTAGTAGAAAATAAAAGACAAATGCTTTAAAGATGACACTGAATGAAGAATTGGCTGAATAAATTAAATGTGTGGATTTCATAGTACACATGAGATTATTCTTACAATCTCTCACTCTATGCTTTATCTTTTAATATTAGAAGCAATATATGTGATACATATAAAAGAGTAGGCAAATGATAAACATGTATATACATTAATATCTATCTTTATATACATATTGATAACTATGTAAATGTATGTGCATAGGTATGGCATATATTTTATATGAAACACTATAATTATAAACCTCTGTGACTATGCCTCTGTTACCGGATGAAAGATTCTCCCCAGGGCCTGAAAGCTTGGGGGGTAACTCCTCCCTCCTCAGGCCGGGTCCCAAGGTGCAAGGCCAGTTGCACAAGCATGAGTCAGCAAGAGAGCCGAAGCCGGAAGAGGGCTGGCCGGGAGACCGCGAGAAGCTATCCGAGTACCACGTAGCAGTAACATCAGACTGGGACACATCTCGTTTACAGGAGACTATAAAACCCCTGCGTTGCCCTCATTTGCACCCAGGAGCTCATTAAGCCTGTAATTCCAGCACTTACAAGGCCGAGGCGGGCAAATTGCCTGAGCTGGTGAAACCCTGTCTCTACTGAAAAAAAAAAAAATTAGACAGGCCTGGCAGCGTGCGCCTGTAGTCTCAGCCACTCGGGAGGCTGAGGCAGGAGAATCGCTCGAACCCGGGAGACGGAGGTTGCAGTGAAGAGAGATCGCGCCACTGCTTTCCATCCTGGGTGACATTGTGAGACTTTGTCTCAACACCTCCCCCCACCAAAAAACAAAACAAAACAAAACAGAAAAACCCAGCGTGTTGCTGCACACCATCTTGTGGTGTTTGTTAGCAGCGCTCTCGAGGTTCGAACAGATAATAGAGTCTTGCACCGGAAAGGGGTCCCAATGCAGACCCCAAAAAAGGGTTCTTGGATCTTGCACCAAGAAAGAATTCAGGGCAACTGCACAGTGCAAAGCAAAAGCAAGTTTATTAAGAAAGTAAAGTGGTGAAAGTACAGCTACTTCATAGACAGAGTAGCGCGGTCCTGAAGGTAAGAGGAGGAATGTGTCCACCCTAGGTACAAATAGAAGATCATGGGGAAATGTGCTCTGCTACAAGGGTTTCTGATAAAGGTTTCATTTTCTTAATTACTATATTTTGCAAGAATCAATATTATCTTTAAAGCAAAGTTAGGAATGCTTTTGTTCTCAAGGTACTGGGATATCAGGATACGCCCAAGTCTGGTTCTGTTTAGTAAACGTTATCAATCTGTTCCATTAACCGTAAACATCTAGAGGCTAGAATACCTAACTTTCTGCAAATGCAGCCCAGCAAGTCCCAGCCTCATTTTGCTAGCCCTCACTCAAGATGGAGTCACTCTGATTCTAACATCTTTGACACGACCTACCCCAAAATTAGAGCGTTCCATCACATTAAAACTGTATACATTTTATGGTGATTCTGCTTTCTTCCCAAGGTAACCATGATCCTGAACTTTATAATTTTCATTTCTTTTTAAAAACTTTTTTTTAAAACTCATATATGTCCCTAAACAACATACAGTATTACTTAGCTTTGCTTTTTAAGATTCTCAAAACTATCAACATTTTTCATATTATTTTATAATTTGATTTTGCTTTTCTCAAAAATGTCACTTCTAAGATCCAACTATTTTGTTTTATGTTGTTGTCTGTTTTGCTGGCATATATTATCCTATTGTGAAAAGCACTGTTTTATTTGTCTCTTCTTTGGCCGTTGGATAGCTGTGTTGTTAATAATTTTTTTTTTTTTTTTTTTTGCTGTTATGAGCAACTTTGCTAGAAATTGTACATGTCTCCCGGTGTACAAATGCAGTCTTCTCTATCTCAGTAGTTTTTTCTTTTCATAGGACACAAAATTGCTAGTATTTGTATATCATCCTTGGGTAATAAGACAACACTCCTTGAGACCGCTGGTTCCTCATAGGAGGACCTATGTATATGAAAGGAAGTGGTGGAACATAGGGTATGGGAAAGTTCAAATATACAACTAATGACAAGTTGTTTTAATAAAAGTAGTTACTCAAGCTTATACTCCCACAAGCAATATGTCAGAGCTTCTCTTGGTCTACATTTTGCTAGTCTAATGTCTGTAAATTAGTATCCTATTGTAGTCCCAGTTAACATCTCTTTTTGCTAATAAGTTGGAGGATCAATTTATACAGGGTCTGTGCTGTGAAGTCTTTTTTGAGGCAGGGTCTCACTCCCTAACCCTAACCCAAGCTGGAGTGCAGTGGTGCGATCTCGGCTCACTGTAACCTCTGCCTCTTGGATGAAGTGATTATCCTGCCACAGCCTCTTTAGAAGCTGAGGCTACAGGCATGTGCCATCACACCGTGCTAATTTTTTATTTCTAGTAGAGAGGGTTTCACCATGTTTGCCAGGCTAGTCTTGAATTCCTGACCTCTAGT